>PVIR01008896.1:0-55113 GCA_004026965.1 Petromus typicus | reverse complement strand
TGGAGACTCATGCCCAGCAGCAACCAGTACCACATACCACAATGCCGGGCGTGGTGGCTCACGCCTGTCATCCCAGCACTCGGGAGGCAGAGGCAGGAGGATTGCTGTGATGTGAGTTGGAGGCTGAGCTCAGGGCCAGCCTGAACCACAAAGCGAGACCCTGTCTCAAAAAACCTTAAAAAAAAGAAAAAAAAGAAAAAAGAAAAGAAAAGAAATAGAACAGGATCTTCAGATTCCATCAGAGTCTCAAACACATCCAATTTAAATTTTTACTCTTTGCTTTAGAATTAATTTTCAGAAGGCTGGGTGTTCTCACATTCAACTGTCAATATTCCTCAAAGCCAGTCTGGTGGAGCAAAGCTCCGGATTGTCCTATTTCTTGTGATGCAAATGAGAACGTTGTATTTTAAATGACCCCTCTGTTTCTGCAAATCTGATTATGAATGTGTTTCAGTTATTACAGCTACTGTAGCACCTACTAGCCTTTACAGAGTGCTTAGGCTGTACTCAGAACTCAGCACATCTTGACTTGTAAATGTATTTTTTTATATTTGGCCTCAGTACGATAAAGTGAAATCATTTGTCTTAAGTGTTACTCATTAGTAAAGAATAGAACTGACGTTTGCATGTGGGTCAGTCTAATGTATAAGAAATACAAAAGGATTAATATACTTTTTTACATATAGGTAAGATTAGGAATATATATGTATACATTCATGTCCATATTTATTCAGAAACATTGACTGCCTATTATGTAATATATGTTCTATAATACTCTATCATATAGTGTATTTTGGTGATCTGTGTCTTTATGGTATCAGTTATGACATTATAAGAAATGTATATACTTATGAGATACACAACACTGAACACAGAGTTAATATATAAACCATGCAATTTCTGTGGTCTGTGTTCTGATTTCTCTCACACTGATTCAACAAAATCACAGACTATGTTAATATTTTATATGTGTATTATTATGTGCAATTAAATAAAATACAGTCAGTGTATCTAATTATTTAAAGTGTATTTAAACATGTACAAACTGTACAGACTATATTATATACTATATAATAAACATTTCTATGTAAATATATGCCTATATATTTATATACCTATATATTATATATAATATAATATAAAATATATATGCTTATATATTATATATAATATAATATCTATTATATTTACATGCCTATTTATTATATATAATATATATTTCCCTATATTATATATGGTATATATGGTGTGTGTATATATATATATACCATTTGTTTCAGTGGACTCTGATTCCTTACACTTGGAAAAATTACATAATCTAGAGTAATTCAATATAATGAGAAGATCTGAAAATTTTATTCATCCTGTACTTAGTTTAGAAAATGCACTTTGTTTATAGAGAAACAAGCCTAGTCAGCAGTCTTCAGGGTAAGGTGATTCGGATAGTGGTCATTTGAGACTTAGAATATGCTGTGGCCTCCGGTTCATTCCTCTGACGCCTTTTAGCCATTGTAGGTGACGGAGGAGCGGGCGTTGTTGTGGAAGGAGTCTGTGCGGCTCCTGAAAACCCTAGGGGGACCGTGGCTGAGAAGTCCCAGGACAAACATACCGGTCAGATGGGCGTAAAGAGGGCTCATTTCTGCACCGGTGCCTTCGGCCAGAGTTCCTCTCTCCTCCCCTTCCCCAGACCCTCTGCCGCAGAGTCATGAATGAAAATGTGAAGTGTGCTCAGAATCTGGGCCAGATCTTGACTCGTTCAGAATCTCTCCAAACACCAGCGTCTGTTACTGCTGATCCTTACAGGACAGATTTGCCATTATCATCCGTCTCATTGTTCTTTATCTTTGGGTCAGATTTCTGTGATCCTGTATCCATTTACATGAATGCCCAGCTTGTTTCCAGGGAAACAGTTGTACTTTCTGTGTAAACATAGCAGTGTGGTCTAACTACTTTTTGTCTAGTTTTTATGAAGAAATATAAGGAATACTTTCAAAATTGTATCTCATGCAGCATTTCTTATTGAAATTATGTATAAAATTTTTATTCTGAGCGAACCTCAATTTGCACCTGTACCAGGACTCTATTGAGAAAGAAGAACAGTTGATTAAAGGCTGGATTGGATGAAGGAGAAGGAGAAAAAGAAGTTAGAAAATGGCTGGCTCATTTTTTCTCTGCTCTGTCAGATGGACTTCTGTGCTGAACTGAAGTTTATGGAATTATTGACATAGAGTCAGAGATAACCGTGTGAACAGAAAGGTTAATTTGATTTTCTCCTTTGCCTCATGTAGAATGATTGACTCTCATATGGAATAAACTAATGTGCAAAGAATTTCCAAGACAAAAACAAAAGGTAATTGACCATTAGGTAGAGCAGAGATTTGGACAAAATATTCTTAAAACATGATCTCTTCAGACTGTATACGAGTGAATGAAAAGTCAACGAAGTTCACTTTCATGTGGTGCCAGGTTTAATTATCAGTGGTACAAGTGTTAAATTCTAACTTCTGTCGGTAATATTGCTGGGAATTTGGAGTTTGTTAGTCACTACAAGCCCAGCTCTCAAGGGGGAATGACACTATAACTAGATGTCATGTTAGAGTTTCCCTCAGATAAAGGCATCAAACAAATAAGTACTTGTCCCAGTCCTCCTAAACTCTAAGGGGCAAAACAAAATTTCACATTTAAAATAATTAGGAAGGAATGTAAGAAGGTATAATCTGTCATTCATTGGTGAATTTTCCTGTTTGTAGGAGAAGGAACTCAAGAGGAAGGCTGAGGTAGTCAGGATGGACTCCAGGAGGAGGGGTCAAGCCAGAACCGAATATGATACTCTGTGTTGCATAATTCTGGCAAGTGCAGATCCCTCCGACCCCAGGGCCTCTTCATGAGTGCTTCGGGGGAGCTGCCCTGACTGATCTCAGTCCCCATCTTGCAAGGACGTTAATGTAAAACCATTGCAAGTTGAAATCTGGATATTGACAACTTCAAATGAATCTGCAGTACTTTGGGGACAGTTGTGTCATTCTACGAGTCAGCCTAGAAGACATACATTCAAAGGAGTTGCACTGATCATTCAAAAATGTTTGGGATGCAGACTGGATGTAACAGTACATACGATTCATAGCCACCAGCCACTTTGATGTTTTAAAATGTTACTTTGATAATTCTTTTTAGGAACACAGTTTTCATAACCCATATATCTTCATAAGATATGTTTTATTGATCTTTGTCTTTCAAAACAAATTCGCTTTTAGAAGTCGTCCAAATATGGAGAAAATTCTAAAATCGATGAGATGTGATTGCCTATGTAAGACTTGCTTTCTGTCTTTTTTTCCATAGCAAAAACTTGTTGTTAATAAAAGGTTAACAATTCCCAGTACAAAATGTTTTGCTTTTAAAACGTTTTTGTTACCTGACCTATTTCTCCTTATCTTAGCCTAAGCATCACAAAACCCAAAAGGGAGTTAAAAATAGAACTAACATTTTCTTTAAAAATTTAAAGAATCCTCCCCTTTTGAATAAGAGTAAGGAGGTTTTCTTTAATATTTGACTTTCTCCCCTTCCATTTTTGGCAGCCTTCAAATGTACAAATCTCACTGAAGTCATTCCAAGCTGAAAGCAATTAAGATCAAATACCAGAATGCTAAAAATAAGTATTCTACCCTTTAGTAGAGGTTATTGAATATTTCTCTCAACCTTTCTGGTCCGGTGGCCTTTTAGCTCGAGAGGAGAGCTCACAGTTGCTGGGAGTGAATGTGGTAAAAGACACTAAAAAATTAAGAAAAACAGTATACTAAAGTGCTAAGCAACTTGATTCATATCAGAATTTAAAGATTTTTTGGAAATGGTGATGCAGACAAAGCTCTCAGGCTAATATTTTCTTATGTCCATTACAGCTTTGGGGATTCCTGGTTTAGAAGGCCTCGTTCTTTCCCTGGAACCATTTTCTTGCGTTCTTTTGGATAACAGCTCCTACTTGTGCCCATTCCGTGCAGTTTCAGTGAGACACTCCAATCTGTAGATTCAGAATGAGGAGAGAGAATGTGACTGAGGCTTGGCAAATCAGACTCAGAGCTGCTACTTTTGCTAGACCCATCAAAGAAGGGGAATCTGCATGGGTTGCTAAATGGGTCGGTACAAACCCAATGCTAAAATTTTAAAGTGAAGTCAGCACAGAAGAGAGCAGAGCCAAAGAATGGATTGAATTTGATTTTATGCACAGTTGTAAGTACTTGAACCACTGTGTTTGAAGCATTTCAGTTATTGAGATGATAAATTCTCATTTTAGTTTCATTCGGTTAACTTGGACTTCCAGTAGCAAAGTTTTGAATAATGTATCCCTTATGTATCTTTCTTCCTCAGTTTCTACCTATTTTAGTTATTCTAAAATTTAGTTATTCTAAAATTCTTTGTATTTGACAAAGAATAACTAATCTAGTTATTTTTATTTTTTTTTAGCATTAGGTGAAAGTTTCCTTGTATTTGTTTTGTTCTGTTTTTTCTCTATTGGATTTTGTCAAAGGCTCTTTTTGCATCTATTAAGATAATCATGTGATTTTTGTCATTGCTTCTGTTTATGTGATGCATTACATTTATTGATTTTTTTTGTGTGTTGAACTATCCCCCAATTCCTGGAGTGAGTCCTACTTGGTCATGATGTACTGTGTGATCTTTTTGATAATTTGTCACATTCTGCTTGCCAATACAGTGGTATATCTGTTCATGATCTTAATTTGTTCCACAATTCTAGGGCAGATGGCAAAAAAGAATCCAGAAAATAAAATACCTTTGTATATTTATAGTTTCTTTCCAGGATCTTCAGTGTTTGAATCCAGCAAGTCATGGTTTTCTTCTCCTAGTTTCGGTCTGTGGGTTTGTGAGTTTCACCTCTTCTTTAGAGGCCTTTCTGTCCCAGGTTGTGGAAACAACCATCTAAGCCAAGGAATGTCCTTGCACCTGTTGGTAGATGCAGAAAGCACTCACATCTTTGATCTGTGTAGGCACCAGAGAAGGGGTTCAAACTAATCTCTACATTTAATGACATCCTTTTCAGATCCTTTGAAAACCACATGTGTGAGCCTGGCTTCCTAGCATGGAGGGCAGAAGCTGTGTCTTTTCTGGCCTGAGCTTAAACTTCTGTGTGTCTAGCTTGTTCACTGTATGTGACAGTCTTCTGTGCCTGTTTCTCAGTCACTGTGGGAGGGTAGCACTGGGAATCCTGAAGTGAAGTTGTTTTATGGTTTTTCTGTGGCCCAGGCTTACATAACCAACTCTTTCTAGAAATGGCACCTGACTAAATAATCATTGGCAAGATGGTAGGTGAGGTGCTGGTTTCCATCTCTGACTGTAGCCTACAGTGTATGGAATCTGTTCTTTCTGAGGAATATTGCATGTTGGTTTTGGAGTTTACAATAGCCATGGTTTTTGGAAGAACTAACGCTGCTATCTGGCCTGTTGTTTCTCCCTGATGCTCCTGACCCTGCATCTGCCGAGACAGGTTCCCCTTCCTGAGGGCCAGGGTGGGCTTCCACGCAGCTGCATTCTTTTCTCCGCATTGTGCTCCCTTCTCCACCTTCTCTGTAGTTTCTAATTTTCAGCCACTTCATATCCAGTTTCTAGAGATCAACTTTTATTTTTCTCTGCTAGGTTATTTTGCAGGTGTCAGGATTCCAGACCTCAGCCAGACTATATATTCTCTGCTGATTGCTACTCTTGCATTTTTGTCTCAGTCTGAAAATTTCCTTTGAGTGGACATATTTTATTTTATTTCTTTAGCTTGCCAAAACAAAGTACAATTTCCTATTAAAATTGAAACAGCCTAAGAGACAAAGACAGTTAATTATCTTACTTTTCCTGATGGCATGGAAGATGTAACTCAGTTGCAGATACTCAAAAAAGGAAGATGACATCTGTAAGGATGGTGAGTTCTCTCCTATTCTTTCTTCCACACAACAAGTTCATTCCTAAATTCCACTTGATGATGAGCTGCTCAGATATGGCCTTCTGTGGAGCCAACACGACACTTCCATGCAGTAGCTTGCAAACTCTGTATTTAATGTGAACATTACCATGTGATGGCTCCTGCTGCAGATCCTCTGGGTTTCCTCTGGTCCCCCCAGTAAGACAGCTCAGCTCATAGTGCAGATGTTCTCTTTTACAGGCTCAGTTCTATCCAGGCCTAGTCAAGGCCACATGGAAAACAAAAATTTTTCAAAGCCTTCTAAAGGATTTTCTGAGATCATCTTTAGGTCATGGTGAACTTAAAAAGCAGGTCAGCAGTGAAGCCAGAAAAACAATTGCTTGACCAGCATCAGAAAATCTCTAATTCTCTAGCATCAAAAAGTGACAAGTCATAAACAAATTGATTTTGTTTGGCCTACTCTAATGACTTTGTGGCTGTAGCCTTTTTTCACATTTCCCTCCAGCTGGGGGGAAATCCTGCCTGGCTGGCAGGACTATCTGGTAAAGGATTCAAAGCTATCAGCAAGCAGTTGATCAATTTTTATCTTTTATAAAATGAGCCAGTCCAGCTGCTCCAAGTGGACCTTCTTCTATTCAGATTTACAAATGTTACAACCCCTGCTCCTACATAATCCTCAACTCTATCTCCTCTGCTCACCTCACTTTGCATCAGGGAGCAGATCTACAGATAATCAGCTTGTGAGCAGGGTGACTTCTCTCCTGTGAATAAGCCTGGGCCTCTTTAGAAAACCTGCCTGACTTTGGGTGCCTCTGGGAAAAGTGCCTAGTGTATTTAAAGCCAGTTGCTTTTCTTTCATCACTTTCTCCTGCTTCAGTGGGATTGTTTGGAATCCTGCATCTGTAAACAATATTTGATGAACACTCTTCCTGATGTCTTGAAAATAAGTCAGCAAATATTGCCCTTGCATTTTAATACATTCCTCAACATCTTTCTCAGGGTATGTCTTCATGGATCATGTATAATATCAGCAGTCCCAAAAACAATATGTGGAAAAATTGTGTAAATGAGAAAGGTGACATACTAATCGCTTCTCCCCAAAGAGATCTGATATGGTTGTCTGACTTCTTCTCAACCTTAGGAATGTCATTTGGTAATGTTTTTACTTATATAGGGAAGATAATTTTCTCCTTTATATTTATTGCTCTGAGGTATTAGAGTAACTCTGGAGTGTGTGTTGAATCTACTCCTAGGTGGTAATGCTTTTTTCCCTTTGCAGTGTTGCGAATTGAACCCAAGGCCTTATGATGGTGGGCAGAGGTTCTGCTACCTGCTTAGCTACATCTCAAGCCTGGGAGTGCTTGTAGGTTAGGCAAACATCAGCAGTATGTCAGTGGAGAAATGAAATCAGGGAAAAGCAGAATTATTATGTCATACAAAAAAGTACCATGATTTGGAAAATACTTATAGATCTCTGTTAAATTTAAAAGGATGTGATATTTACCAAGATTTTGGGTAGAGAAACATATATTTCTTAATATGCTTTCTGTATTTTAAACAGCTTTCTCCTAATTATTAAGATTCCAGACTAAAGTATGCTGCTTTTCTCCATCTTGCATTTCAAAAGGTGCTTGCATTTCTAACACCTTTGAAGAGAAACAAGGCAGAGTGATTTAGAATGTAGACCCTGAAACCACTCTCCTAGGTTATACTCAACTCTTTCTCTCATGACTTTGTCACCTCACATAGCTTACTAAATTTTATTGTGTTTTGATTTTCTCATCTTCAAAAAACTAAGGTGGCAAAGGTCATAAATATTAAGTGTGCTAGTATGTAATCATTCCCCTAGTACTAGGTCAGTATTGGAATGTGCAGGAACTCTTAGCTATGGTTATTAGCTGTCATACACAGAGGATGAAAAGCTACAAAAATTGAAAGGAGAGAAGGAGGATGGGAGAAAAAGAGGAACAAAGCTATACCAGGTAATGGTGCAAACCCCTTTGATGATTGTGATTGTTATATATATTTTAATTGTACCAATAAAATTAATTTAAAAATTTTTTAAAATGATTATTTGAAATATAAATAGTACCTATTTATACATAGAACCCAAAGCAAAGAAAACTGTAAATGTTTGAATGTAAACGACATTTACATTCAATTAAAGCAACTGAGTGTTGTGTTTGCTTTTCTGTGAACTTTGCCGCATTCCTGGCTGTGGGCAACTTGTGGGCAATAGCAAAGCACAGGAGATGCTGAAAGTTTGGTCCACCCTGTATAATTTCCTTTTAAGAAATCTCAGTGTAGGGATTTGGTTTTGATGTCTCTATCCTTTTAGACACTTCTCATCAGAACTGTTCTCTATCTTCATGCCATGAGACCATTTACTTATTCATGGAGTTCATTAGGCTAAACACTGTTTTCAAAGCACACATTTTTACCATTCTGTTTTCAGATTTTATTTGTATAAAAGGTCTCTTTTCTCAGTAAGTTTCTTTTTTTATTTTTATTTTTTTTTTCTGGTGTGAGGGTTGGAACCCCAAGTGGTACAGCAAGGCAAGTGAACAATAGGCTCCTCCCAATATCTGTCTTTATGAATGTTCACTAATAGAGTACACAAGTGTTCAAAGCTTTAGAAAGATAATTCTCAGAGGTGTTCGTGCTCTCCTCACTTATTTGGCAAACATCAGTTGATTGCATACTGTCAAGGTAGGATTGTGTGAAACATAATTCAGAATACATAATCCTTGTTCTTAAGGAGTTTCCACTCTAGGAGGGAGCTGAGGGGTGATCACAGCACATTGCCAAAAGTTTTAAAACTGAAGTAGGAAGGAGAATACAGCCAAGTGAAACTCCAACTCATAGCAGAAGTCATGCTTGCAGCATTTAATGGAAAATGAGAACATTAACAACACTTAACTATCAACTTCACTCACTAATTAGCAGTTAAATCCTTTAGAAAACCTAGACTGCCTGATGTTAAACTATGCAAAGTAAAACACTGTATTTCAGTGTAAGGAGAAAACATTTCTTTTTGCTTTTCATCTCAAATTATTTAATTATTTGTTTCTATGGTGCTCATTAACAACTGTGTTTACCTGAAGATTTTATTTCGTTTTCATTTCCTTCCACATAATAGCTAAAGGGTCAAGTAATAGGGTGTCATTTTAGCATTTGAAATGTCTTGCAATAATGTTATGCATAACACATCTAAACAGATTTCAATTTTGTCATTCTCATTTCTAAGTCAATCAAGTGCCTTAATTTAAAAGCTTCAATCAGTGTCATTAAGTGGGTCTTTCATTTGATGTTGATTTGAAAAGCAAGAGAAGAAGAAATGGACAGTTGATCTTATTTAAATAGATAAGGACCTCTTGGAGAAAAAGAAGTTTGTGAAACGATATGTTGAGATCACAGAATTCCCATTTATAAATATTAAATCAAGATCTCATATTGTTTCATTTTAGTAGGTGAACCTAGAATATGAGTAGGAAGAAAGAAACAGCAACAAATTCTTCACCTAAGGTTAGCAAAAGTCCTGCCCATGTTGTTCCTTCATTGATATACCTTATGCTAGCGAAATCAGGACAGACTTGAGCCAGAGTGTCTCCTCTCCAGCATGCTCTGTGTAAGTGGAGACCGCTTGAGAAAGGGCGAGATCCCTCAGAGGTCCACACTCGGCGTGTGTCAGCACTTACACCAGTTTGGTTTTTCATGCATTCACTCATATACCCAGTCCACTGAGCTTAAGTGAGGAGTGTCTGCATGGGTAGTGAAAATAGAGTTGCTACTGATATCAAAGTCAAAGCTACATAAAGATGTTTGGAGAGGGCCAGGAATTTAGCTAAGTGGTTCCGGCACCTGCCTTGCAAGTGCAAGGGCAGGGGTTTGATCTCCAGTAACCACATACAGCAATGCCAGGCATGGAAACTCATGCCCATCAGCAATCAGTACCATGTACTACAGTGCCAGGTGTAGTGGCTCATGCCTATAATCCCAGCACTTGGGAGGCAGAGGCAGGAGGATTGCTGTGAGTTCAAGGCTGAGCTCAGGGCCAGCCTAAACTACAAAAGCAAGACCTTGTCTCAGAAAAAAAAAAAAAAAAAAAAAAAGGATGGAGAATTCTCCTTCATGAGATAACTGAGGATTTTATTTATTTCGTTGTTCATTTTTTAAATACTGCACTTTACTAACATGGTTTACATGTAGTTTTTACTTTCATAAGATTTTTTTTTTTTTTACTGTGCAATCCTCCTCCCACTGTGAAAAAGAAAAATGCCCTGAAGCATCTCAGGAATCAGCAAGATACCACTCAATGTAGGTCAAAAGGTACGAAAGTGAAATATTTTCATTGGCTGAATTCCTGGGCCCCTGCTTGGGAAGGGCTGCCTGAGGGACTGGTTCCCAAGTACCCTTTTTATCTCAGTTTATGAACTTAATTCTTTCTAAGAGACTGGTCATAAACTGAGTCAAAGGAGAACTGAATCAACATTCAGTGGTTATGTTTTATGTGTCTCTGTGGGGAAATCTGAATCACTTCTTGTCCAATTCGGTTTGCATCCAGAATCAAGGAAAGAATTAAGTTCATGACCCAAGCTGCCACTATCTTCATTTTACCATTCTCAGCAACCAGAGACTACTGCAGCACGGTCCAAAGGGGTCAGCTGCTTCTCTTAAGGGAAACAGGCTTGGGATTGTCTATAGGATGATATTTTCATCAGGCATGCAGAAAATGCATGGTTACATCATAAAAACTTACTCTCAGGTTCCAAAGGAAGCCCCAAGAGTTCAAGGAATGTATCCTTGAAAGGAGGGTATGGGAATGAAGCTGAAAGGGCAGTGAGACCCAGAAGTTAGAGATGTCTGGGATATGGAACGTCTGCCAGGAAAAGCTGTGGGCATCAAGTGGAACCAGCCCAAGAGTGAAATGACATGGGTTGTGTTTTGGTTGCTAAACATGGAGTTACAGGACTTAGTCTGTCCTATTGGTTTGAGTCTTGGCTTTAATTAATTCTTTTCTGTCTCTACTTATTCTTTGTAATAAGACTTTTTACCTTCTACCACTGTATGAAGAGGTTAAATCACTCACTTTATCAGTTTTATAGTCTCGTTGAAGTCTTTGGATTGTGCTTTTGTAAAATATTGGAACTGTCAGTGACTCTGTGAAAGGGATTATTGTGTTTTTCTTGTATTCAAGATAGTTGTCACATGTTAGGTGAAATTATTAATTTATCACTGTCTTAATTTGGAGATAAAGTATTAAGAAAGATTATGTTTTTGAGTGTTAAATTGACAAAGCTTGGAGTGTAATGATTAATCTTAATTGCCAATTTGATTGGCTTGTAACTTCTTGAAGAGTAGGTGTCATGGAGGGTCCTGGAGGTGTGTCACTTGGGAGTCTGTTTCTCTTCCCTGAGCTCTTCTCTGATGTTTTTCCCATGCACTTTTCTTTCCAAATGCCATGAAAGTAGCTCTGCTGTGCCACACCCTTCACCAGGATGCATCTGTTTTAGAGTTAGAAAAACATGAAACCTCTACCCACGTTAACATCTTCATTAAATTGAAAGTGTTGGGCATTTTATGCCAACAGTGGAAAAGCTGACTAATGTAGGCAATTTAGAAAGAAATATAGTCATTTAAATAACTGCCAATCATATAAAATGGAAATGATGTTTTAATTCAAGAAATGAATTTGATCATGGCAACGAGCTATAAAAGAAATTTAATATTTGGCATCACATAACATAAAGCCTTCAAGAATGACCCTTCAGAAAATACACAAAAAGTAGTGCTTGTCTGTATTCTTTATAAAAAGTAGTAAAATCAGGAAAGACTGAGGTTTTGAAGTAAGCCCAGTTCTTTTTCCAGGTAATTTATAGATAGTCTTTAAGTCTAGTCATTTTGTCATTAGTTTCTGCTACTGTCCCCATGTTGTAAATGAGAAAACCAAGATTGATGGAGATGCATTAGCTTGTAAGGCTTAATACAACTCATACATGCTAGCCGTATATCTGCCTGATTCTGAAGTCTAAGTATTCTTTTCTATGTAATCCTTGAAATATGACAGGGAAGCTAAAGAATTTCATGGGTTTGATTTTCTAGTGGCATGATCCTTAACAGAAATGATTATTTTTCAAGGAAATTTTGGTGGTGGCATCTTTTCTCTAAAGACATTATACAGAAAGGTCAGTAAGTGAAATACTTGCCATTCAAGGGAACCTTTGTAACCTTGTAACCTTTCTGTCACTATCCTGAAATACCTGAGGGGGAAAAAACTGTAAAAGATGTTTTATTTTGGCTCATAGTACATAATTGTTGATTCCAGTATGCGAATGAATGAACCTGTTGTTTGGAACTTGTGATACAGAAGTACATTACGTCAGGAATGTATGTGGCAAAGCAAAACCATTTACATCCTTTTTCTTCTTCCAGAGCAGGGGAAACCTGTGTTGTTATCAATGCTCAAAGATCACCGACTCTTGGAGAAAATGCGGGTCCCTGGGTCTTGACCAGCCCCTCTGAGACTGCATTTTAAATACACATTGTGGTTGACTCAGGTACAGGTGTTTTTGAGAAATGCCAGCCAGGCACAGCTTGTCCCTTATCTGATTTCCCTCAGGTATTAGTGTCCTCTATTTTATCACAAAATTTTCTAGATTCTTTGAGTAAATACTATTTGGAATGTAAAAGCAAATGCTGATTCTATCTATCATAACATTGTCATCATTTGTCAATGTCATACAAAACAGTCCCTGGTATATAATGCGTTATCATTAATGAATGGATGGGTAAATCACATCATAATTTCCAGGAATTTTTCCTTGTTGGAAGCCAAGAAAAGACACAATATATAAGTCTAGGGCAAAAGAACATTAAATGTGTTTATGGCACTAAGATTCTTTTAAAAATTAAGGGTGTTATAGTTCTCTGAATTTTCTATGCCGATGATTTATTAGTGACTTAATTTTTTATTACTATTTGCAATAATATTCAACAAGATTAATTCACCAGTTTGACCTCAGATAAGCATAATATTGAAATAGATTCTTTACCTACCTTCAAAAAATAGAAAGTGGAGTGGAAAGAAAAAAGAAATTCAAATGAAAACAGGAATTTTAAATGACTCAAATAAATTCTGTAATTTTAAAGAGAACAGGCCCTGTGTTTAAAATAGCTGCTTCGAGGCATAAGACTACATCACCCTCTCCTAGGTTCACATGCTGAGAAGCTGCTGTGTTGTTCTGAGACTCTGTGTGGAAACCTGCTGCTGTTCCGGCAGTAGTTCGGGTCTAATCCCCATTGGAAGCAAGAGGGGTGACGCTTTGTTAGAGGAGGATTTGAGGTCAGTATATGTGGAGGTGGATCCTCCTCGTAGTGTTCTCCATAAACTCAGTTATGGGATATCTGCTGAGACTCCAGCGTATGGCTCGGCGCTAATATCTCACTCCTTAGAGTTTTATTTTTGCTTGTTTCACATGCCAGTACTAACTGCTACAACGATCAAAGTTAGAAAAATCCACACAAGAGTTATGAAAGTGAAGGGTTAGTATGAAGCACTGTCTACCCCCGGGCTTATTCACTGCAGTCAGATACAACAAGTGTCGAAAAGATGTGCCCTCTTTAGATTACTGTGAAAGACTGAAGCAGGTGTCACAGACTGTGCAACAGATGCAGGAGTGTGTGGCTGAGCACAATGGAAGGGCGGAGAGACCCTCTTGGCCCAGTATTTCATGGAGTGATGTTGAGAACGATGGGCAGGATTTTCCAGTACTCAGATATCCTTGTGAAATGAAGGTTTTACAAAGTGTAACTAATATAGTGACCAATATACTACAGTTATGTCATATATACCAATTGTATATACCAATATACAAAGTTATTTCTGCAAATAAGTCTTTCATTAGAGACTTTAGGTTGGAGGCGAAGTGATCTCATGAACATCATTCATGAAATGTCATCTTAGCATTTATAGGTGAGCAAAAGCTTAAGGAAAACTGGGACTATAGTTTATTTTTCTCTTCAGAAGAGCTGGAAAATATTAGCAGCCTCAGGAGACAATTCAGTAAGTGCAGATTCTAGTGAAACAACTTTAGTTTTAGGTCATCTATTTTGAAATTGTTCCCCCATGAAATGCTCTGTTTCTTCAAAACTATTAAATTCTGTCCAGATATTTGAGTAACTTGCAATTTTCCCACCACGCTCACTGTGATAAAGATTTGAAGTACATTGATGCTGGCTAGAAATCATGTGGGCATAAGGCCAAATAAAAACTAAATGAAGATCCAGTGAAGGTTTGAGTGTTTGTCTCCTTAGCACTTGAGATTATAATAAGACTGTGAAGCAAAGAGAGATGGGACTCAGTCAGCTGAGAACTTTATCATCGTAGTTATGAACTGCCACACATGTATCTATTTACATTGATGCTCCTGTCTATTAGGAAACATCTCCTACAGAAGAAAACTTCAGAACTGATTGTTGAGATGCCAGTGATGTAAGGTGACATTTGTTCAGTGATGACAGGAGTGGAGGGAATTATTGATCAGATGGTATAAATAGAAACTGAGGGAACTAGATGTACTGGGAAGTATTTAATGGTCTGTAAGTCTTCACTGTTGGGTAGAGCTAGCAGAGGAACTAGAACTCGATGCACCTCTTAAATGGTAATGATGCAGCCTGTGTCCAGCAGAAAATGAAGGTTTGTTGAAGCAGATTTGTAGAAAGTAAGGAGCAACAGAGGATGGCCTGGGCCAGCAGGAGGTATTGGTTGACCTCTGCCAAGGTAATGAGTGCATTCCACCAACGGTGGTTTACCTCCCTCAGCTTCCGCTTCGCCTAGTTAATGTATCTCTTAAATCTTAGTGTTTTATTCTCTCTGAAATGTTTTTCTTTAGCTCTCTCCTCTCCTCTCCTCATCTGCTTCTGTTAATTTAACTACCCTGCTGTACACTCCATAGGTTCCTATATTGCTGTCTTAGCCCTTACTAGGAACAGGGTAAGACGGTTGAGGTCTCTTTTATTGGGAGCACAAAACTATTGCATAATACACATAATAAAATAGAGTAATGTTAAGTGGTAATACAAGATTAGAGAAGCCTATAAAGCTCTGAGTGTGTTCATCTGTGACTGTTTTCTTGCCTTTTATATCAGTTCAATAAAATTTTTTCAATTTTTTCTCACTGCTCTTAGTTTTCCTTCATGCTGAACTGGCTCACTGTTGGTTACAGAGCTTCAATTTAAATGACTACTTTGATAGCTTATTTTCACCAATATAAAGTCAACCTTTAAAAAGGAAAATATGACTCATTTATTATTCTGTTCCAAAAGTTTATGCATATGTCTTTGTTGAATTCAGCTTCACTGAGGCTTGGTAGAAACAAATAAAGTGAGCAATGCTAAATTCAGGTTAACAATCAGTAGGCCTCAAGGACATTTCCAAAGTCATGTCTGGAAATCCCTGAGTAGGGATTTCAATGAGGATTGCATTGACTCTATCTAGGAGTTGTGGAAGTATAGCCATTTTGATGGTATTGGTTCTTCCTACCCAGAAACAAAGGATGTCTTTCCAATTTCTGATGTCTTCTTCTATCTCCTTTTCCAGAATGCTATAATTTTCAGAGTAAAGGTCTTTTACTTCCTTTATTAGATTTTTTTTTGTTGTTGTTGTTTTTGTTTTTTGAGACAGGGTCTCGCTTTTTAGCTCAGGCTGGCCCTGCACTCAGCCTCAAACTCACTTCACAGCAATCCTCCTGCCTCTGCCTCCCGAGTGCTGGGATTACAGGTGTGAGCCACCATGCCTGGCACAGTGGTATGTGATACTGGTTGTTGCTGGGCTTGAGTCTCCACATTCAGCATTATATGTGGTTACCGGGGTATCGAACCCGGGTCCTTGCGCTTGCAAGACAGGCACTGGAACCACTGAGCTAACTCCCCGGCCCATACTTTCTTTATTAGATTAATTCCTAGATATTTCATTGCTTTACATGCTATTGTGAAAGGGACTGATTCCCCAATTTCTCCCTCAGTGAGTCTGTTATTTGTGTATACAAATGCTATTGATTTTTGAGCATTAACCTTGTATCCAGCTACGCTACCAAATTTGGCGATTAAGTCTAGCAGTCTTTTGGTTGAATTTTTAGGATCTTCTATATAGAGTAGATTGTCATTAGCAAATAATGGCAGTTTAACTTCTTCCTTTCCTATCTTTATTCCTTTCTTTAATTTCTTTCTCTTGTCTGATTGCTGTGGTTAATGTTTCCAGTACTATATTGAACAGGAGTGGTACGAGTGGACATCCTTGTCTTGTTCCTGTTCTTAGTGTGAAAGGTTTCAGTTTTTGACCATTTAGGGTGATGCTGGCTGTGGTTTCTCATACATAGCTTTTATTAGGTTGAGATAAAGTCCATCTATTCCAATTTTCTGTAGGATTTTGATTGTGAATGGGTGTTGTATTTTGTCAAAGACTTTTTCTGCATCTGTTGAGATGACCATATGGTTTTTGTCCTTGAGTCTGTTACTATAGTGTATTACATTTATTGCTTTATGTATGTTGAACCATCCTTGCATCCCAGGGATGAATCCAACTTGGTCAGGGTGTATGAGCTTCTTAATGATCCTCTGTATTCTATTTGCCAGTATCTTATTGAGGATTTTTGCATCAATGTTTATTAGGGAGATTGGCCTCTAGTTCTCTTTTTTGTTTTGGTTGGGTCTTTTTCTCCTTTTGGATTCAATGTAATGGGTTACTTCCAGAAATGAATTTTGGAGCACTGCTTCCCATTCGATTTCATTAAAGAGTTTCAGAAGTAATGGCATTAACTCTTCTTTAAAAGTTTTGAAGAGTTCATTAGTAAAGCCACCAAGACCAGGACTTTTCTTTGCCTGTAGGTTTTTTTATTACATTTTTTGATTTCACAGATTGCTATTGGGGTGTTTAACAACAACATATTTCACAGATTTAGAGAAAATAATCCAAAAATTTACCAAAAAACCCCTAGAATAACAAAAGCAATTCTAAGTAACAAGAACATGGCAAGGGGTATTATGATCCCCAACATAAAACTATACTACAAAGCAGCTGTGATGAAAACTACATGGTACTGGCAGAGTAATAGACCTGAGGATCAGGGGAATGGATTAGAAGATCCATAAACAACGCCAGATACACTGAGTCACCTCATCTTGATGAAGGAGCCAAATATCCTCAATTGGGGAAAGAATCTCTTTAACAAATGATGCTGGAAAAACTGGGCTGTAAGCTGCCAAAGGTTAAAGCTAGACCCATCTCTTTAAAATCAAAGTGGATTAGAGACCTAAACATTAAAACAGAAATGCTAAACCCTAACGTAAAACATAAAAAGAACTCTTGGATACATTGACTTAGGCAAAGACTTTATGAACAAAACTTCTGCAGCATCAGAACTAATAGAAGGGATCTTCAATTGGGATCTCATCCTATTAAAAAGCTTTTCCACAGCAAAAGAAAGGACTGGCAGAGTGAAAAGACATCCAACAATATGGGGAAATTTTTTTCCAGCTGTTCCACAGATATAGGGTTGCTTTTTAGAATATATAAAGAGCTGAAAAAATCAACCCCACAAATTTAAAAACACAATTCAAAAATGAGCATCTGAAATGAACAGACATTTTTCAGAGGAAAAAGTAAAAGTAGCTAAGAAGCACATGAAGAAATGCTCAACATCACTGATCATTTGAGGAATGCAGATGAAAGCAGCTCTGAGATTTCATCTCACTCCACAGAGAATGGCTGATATCTTGAAATCAGCCAGCAACAAATGCTGGAGAGGCTACAAGGAGAAAAGGACCCTTCTCCACTTTTGGTGGCAATGAAAACTGGTACAACCACTGCAGAGATCAGTGTGGAGATTCTTCAGAAAACTAGGATTAGAAGTCCCATTTTACCCTGCTGTTCTCTTGCTAGGGATGTACACAAAAGAATTAAAAGATTCATATCACAGTGACATATGTGCACCCATGTTCCCAGTAGCTCAGTTTGTGATAGCTAAATTGTGGAAACAACTCAAATGTCCATCAGCTGGAGACTGGATAAAGAACATGTGATTTTTTGTTAATAGAATGGAATAATGCTCTGCCATAAAGAATGACAGGCTTGAGTCATTCATACTCAAATGGATATACCTTGAGGACATACTCGTAAGTGAAATAAATAGGTCATAGATGTATAAATACTGTATTTTTTTCTGATATGAGAAACTTAAAATGTAAGTAAGTTCTAGAGTGTATTTTAGATTTTGTAAAATGGAAACTGTTCAAAGGGACATGGGATAGGGTTAAGTAATGAGGAAAAAGAAAAAAATGTGTTGGTAATTAAAAATGAAAACAAAACTCATGTATTAGAGGTACGGGGTTGTGCAGTGGGTAGGAGAATGCAAACATATATACATATATATTCACTATAGAATGATGTGTAATAATTTTTTTAAAATGACAAGCCCTATAAATCTCGTAGTCTGGGGAATGGCTACATTAATTATAGAACACCTGTTTAACAAAATAGTAGATGATTTTTTTAAAAAAAAGAGCTAAGAGGGGAAATAGAGGTGGGACAATGGGAAAAAGTAAGGATCAAGATACATCATGTGCAGGTACAAATTTGCATGATGAGTGTGATCATTAAAAAAAAAAACTGGGTGGGGGATGGGTGCAGATTGGAAGGAGAAGCGAATCCTCCATTTCCTAAAGACATACAGAAAAGGGCAGACAGTAAGAAGCAAATTGGGGTTCAATATCAGAATTAGAAATTAATAAATATGATTTATTGTGGAACTACTAGGGAGAGTTTCACTTCCATAAATTCCACACTATTCTGCACTCCCAACTTACCTTAAAGACTGAGGTAGAAACCAGAGCTCTAGAAACAAGTTTGAAAATATTGACTTATTGCTTAGTTGATTCTTTCCATCATTATTCATTGATATGTTCAGCAGTCATTTCCTGTACTTCAAGCACAATTAAGATGCAGATCAAAACTATCAACACCAACACTCCAGGTTTCCAACACACACAGTGGCATTTGAAGACTGATAACTAGAATGCACCTGCCAGAAAGGCATGGCTGGTTCAAAACTGATTCACCACTGTTTTCCCCTGGAAACAGGTTTGGTTTTATTGCCAGAGGCTTGTTCTGTTGTTAGCTGTTGTTAGATATATTGATCATAACATTTATTTTACTGTAAGTGATTAAAATAAAATTAGAATACAAATTTCTTTTCTTTTTCATTTTTTCTTTTCTTTCTTTTTTTTTTTTTTTTAAGGCTTTTTGAGACAAGGTCTCGCTTTGTAGTTCAGGCTGGTCCTGAGCTCAGCCTCAAACTCATATCACAGCGATCCTCCTGCCACTGCCTTCGAGTGCTGGGATTACAGGCGTGAGCCACCACGCCCGGCACTGTGGTATGTGGCGCTGATTGCTGCTGGGTGTGAGTCTCCACACCCAGTATTGTATGTGGTTACCAGGGATCAAACCTGGGCCCTTGCGCTTGCAAGACAGGTGCCAGAACCACTGAGCTAAATCCCTGGCCCCAGAATGCACATTTCTTAAGTGCAGTCTGGCTCATATAAAGCAGATAGAGGACAAAGTATGAGACAGAAGACAGGGCTTTATAATAATCCAGGGGACAGTGGCGCTGATGGTAGACTGGGGCGAAGTCCTAGCAGAGAGGGGGAAAGGAGAGAGAGAGTCTTCCAGTTACACAGGTGATTGGGTTTGGCATTGATTGGCTACCAACACGATGAGACAGCAAAAAGTCAGCACTGTTGTCGAACTTCTGGTTTAGACCACTGAGTGGATATGAGTCTATTCACTTTACAAAAAATAGAAAAAGTGAGTAGTTTATGCCAAGACGATCAGTTTAGTTTTGCCTATGTGTAACTTAATATATAAAATGCTATGCACATTTGACTTGAGGTAAATTTGCTAAGAAATCGGAGACACAGGTCCATTGAATGATGGACACTGAGTGCTGTTTCTAATGTGTAGGCTGTTGGCCCTGCTGGATATTTATGCACCCCTTTACATAGGCAAATATATAACTTGTACATCACTCATTTTATAAACAAAATATTATTTCTAGGATTGCTGTGTAAGTAAGCTCTCTGGCAGAGAATGGGATTGCAGAATATAAAGCAGTGATGTCACCTGTGGAATGTGGATCTGGGATTAGCTCAGATATTACTCATCCATCCTTCAAGTGTAGATTTCCTATTTGGATACGTAAATGCTAACTAATCTACTTTACAGTTGTATCATATGATTTTGAAATATTTTTAGTAAGTTATTATTTATGTTTTACTATACCGGATTTGAAGCTCTTGAGGAAGATCTTGGCTGAAGGTACAGATTTAAAAATTCTTTGCATACGAATGGCAGATCAAAGCCAAGGGAGGAAATAGGTCTTCAGAGGGAAGCGTGTGAAAGGAGAAGGGAAGGGCCTGTGACAGACCCTCACAAGATGCCAGTGTGAGGGGCACAGGCAGGGAAAGTGGATTCTAAAATAAATACATTGCAGGAGAACAGGATGGCACTTGTCATCCATTTCAGGGGAAGCAAGGACTTGGAGGAAGAAGTAGTAACAAATTACAGTGTTCAAGGAAATGTGATCACTTTTTATGAGAATTATCTTTTGACATTGGTTGGTAAATTGAGTAAGAACAGGTTCCGTGGCGATAGTGGAAGTGAGAATCACATTACAGAAGGCTGAGGTTTGAGTGAAGGTAGATTTGTGCAAAAGGAGCTGAGTCCTTCAAAAGTGTTCAATATCTGAGTCACAGAGTTTCAGAAAAGACTAGATTTCATGTGTCTCAGAATCTACCTTAACTCGTGACCAGCTGTAGGTTGAACCTCATCATTTCCTGTGTGCCAGGCACCGAGCCTGCTGTCCCAGATTATTCAGAGACTAGTGTCATCTTCACAATTAATAGTTTCAGTAGACTGAAAGAGTGGGACGGGTGCATGGATCAACTAACTGAAGACTTGGGGATTCACACTTTATCTCTCAGAAATGGACAGGACAAAGATCCCACATTAAGAGCAGTGGATGAGGGGTTGAGGTCTGGATTGACGTCACCCAGGATGAAGCCATCACCCCCACTTGCTATCTGTGTACTTTTTCTCTCTAATTTCTCTCACTCTGTGATGCCACCTGTTTGTAAGGTTTGGATGAGGACAGAGGTCTAAGTTCAAGTAGTTCTTCTGATGCAGTACATCCTACGGGCCCTAAACTGGCTCTCTTGCTGCACAGGAAGAAAGTTAGAGCTCCAGGAATTTAAAAGATTTGTTCAACAATTCCAGCTAGTTAATACAAGAGCTGAGACTAGGACACTAAGGACTGAACTTTTTGTCCCAATTTTTAAACAAAATGTGTTCAATTTATTTTCTATAAAAATTTAGAGAATGCTATGTGTATACTGTACTTATGGTACACAGCTATTAGTTTAGCTAAAAAAGTTATTCTGTGCCCACACTAATGGTTGATAAATCTAGAATGTTACACAAAAACAGGGTCTTGGATTCAAATTATTGTGGGTTACAGTTATTGTAATCTTTGCAGTGATGTGCTTTTCAGCATGAGCTAGGATATCAGTGAGGAGGAAAGCAAAAGAGGAGTCCATGCTCTGAGTGGGTCACACACAGGATGGTAAAGAGAACAGAAGTGGAATCGAGTAAGTCACGTGGTCCTAGTTTTAAATAATGGCTTTATTTATGTACGTATTTGTGCAGTTTTAGTAATGGTTGCTCTGAAAGAAGCCACTGCCTATTAAATGGCTATTCAGTAATAACTATTTATTCCTTCCACATAAAGAAAGGAGAAGCCAGGGCCCATAATTAACAGTTTAATGTGCCGAAATGAATGGCCTCTTGGACTGAACACAAAGCAAAGGGAGGATTTCTGAATACTAATTCTCCTGTTTCTGCTTTTTTAAAATGGGGCCCCAAGAAGCTCAAGAGAGACCACAGATCTCCCCTGTTACATTTCCTCAGAGAGGAAGAATGTCTTCAATTCACTTTATTTGTTCAAAAAATACATATGGACACCTATTTATGATAAATGCTTTGTGCTGAAAGTACAATGGTAAATGGGCTGATGTGGTCCTTGAATTCATGGGGGGTTTATAGTCTAATAGAGTGAAACAGAAAACAAAGAGACTGACAGATAAGTAAAATGAAATGATTGAAGGTTCATGGATGCAGCATGGAAAAGCGGTATACATCAGATGACGATACACTCGGGGTGAGGGGCACTGGGATGAAGGCACTGACTTTACATTAGGATGCTGAGGGGGAGGGATTCTTGAATAAGATATGGCTACTGGTGTGAAAGAATTAGCCGCTCGGCTTGCGAGTGACATCTGAGGTGGCAGTGCTGGTCCTGGTGGTAGTGGAACTGTCTGTGGTGGTCTGGGGTCTGAGATGAACCCTTACTCCATTTCCAGGAAGATTGGGGCATAACTAGACACCCAGTGTTGTTTTTTCTCATTGTTTATAGCCAAAATATTTAGAACTTGAAACCACCACAAAATAATTGTAACTCTTATTGCATACGACATGCTGTAGCAATTTTCATTCTCTGCTGCTATATTCTTGAAATGTGTGTCATGGTTTTCCATGATTATGTATTACCATTAATAGGTTTGGTTTACTAGTATAGGGTCTTGCAGGTCATGTTCCATTAGTCTGGAAGATCATTATATTGTTTACAAGAATCATCTAGGTTCTTGAAAAGGTAGCTGCTTATTGGTAGTAAGAAGACCAGCTAGGAGGCTGTGCTTTGGTCAAGAGAAAGGGGATGGGGGGCCGGGGAGTGAGCTCAGTGGTTCCGGCGCCTGTCTTGCAAGCGCAAGGGCCCGAGTTCAATTCCCCGGTAACCACATACAACACTGGGTGTGGAGACTCACCCCAGCAGCAACCAGTACCACATACCACAGTGCCGGGCGTGGTGGCTCACGCCTGTAATCCCAGCACTCGGGAGGCAGAGGCAGAAGGATTGCTGTGATGTGAGTTTGAGGCTGAGCTTGGGGCCAGCCTGAACCACAAAGTGAGACCCTGTCTGAAAAAACCTAAAAAAAAAAAAAAAAAAAAAAAAAGAGAAAGGGGATGGTGCTTGGATCAAGGTCGGGACAGTGCAGAGCGTGAGAAAGTACTGAATTTTCTGTTGAACAGGTTGGCGCAATCTGAAGAGTTGAGGGTGATGCCAAGTTTTGGTCTAAGCAACTGCAACTGGATGATTGTTGGTATCTTGAATCAGGAGAAGCAGATTAGGCAAAAGGGGTTGTAAAATCTGTTATGGACATGTTACACCTTTGAATTACAAACAAGACATGGGGAAGGATCTGTCACGTAAGCGTTTGAATCTTCTCTGAGGTGCTCGGAGGGGAGATTGGTGTCAGACTCCAGTTGGGAATCTTTGTGTTTTATGAAACCGGATTCTGTCGCATAAGGAACCAGTGTAAATGAAGGCAAGCAGGATGAGGAAAGAGTCCCGGGAAATCTTCGCATTAACATCTGTCAGGGGCTCCCTTCTGTGCGAGAGCCTTTGAAGTTAAACAGACTTGTCCTTCCGGGACACTGCCTCTGACCATTGCACACTGGTCTTCCCCTTTGTTGAACTACCACAGTTTATCATTTGGTTTTATTTTAACTTATTCTGAGACTGTTTACGAATCCACACTTTTATATATTCTCTAACTTCATTCTAAATCTATTATGACCCAGTACTGCTCTTATTCTATCTTATTCTACTTCTTTTATGTCTGCTATATTGAGTATGATTTCCATAAATTACCAAGTAATCCTCAGTACATAGTAAGAGGTGCACAGTGTATAGTTTTTTCATTAAAAATGTCAGGATAGCACCTTTTCTGAGTAAGTTCCCCACAAAATAAAATTATTTGAATACAGTCACCCTTTGCTGTAAGGAATGTATTTCCTGGGGCTCTGTGGACACCATAATCTCAGATGTCAAGGCACTGATATTGGCTGATAGTACTGAGTTTCCATATAATCTGCACACATGTTCTTGTATCACTTAAACCTGCTCTAGTTATTTCTAATAACTAATGCAATCTAACAGCTATAAATGTGTTCCCACTTTACTATGTAGAGAACTATTACAAGAGACAAATATCTGTACATAATCAGGGAAGATGTGGTTTTTAAAAAACATTTTAGATGCCTGGTTTGTACAGTCTGTGAATCTGGGGGGCCAAGAATATATTCATAGTCTCATAATAGTTTGCTGAATAGAATAAATGGTATCAAGTTTGCTACACATTTTTGTTGCCAGTAGTGATGAGAGTTTCATTTTTCAATTGTCAACCTTCATAACTTTCCTATTCTCCAAAGGAAACCTTGGCAAAAGTCCCCAACTTCTTTGTTCAGTGTGGGCAGCATTTATGATAGTGAAGTGAACAAATAATCAACAGTCCACAATGCAGACAGTCTTGCAGGTAGCTGACAGTGGTCTGATTGTGTAAGTTGTGTGTCTGTTCAGAACAAGCTCATGGTAGTTATTTGACAGCTGAGATTTTTTGGTGTGTGACCAATAGATTAGGAGCGAGATCTAAGAATGCCCAAGACTGCCTAAACACTTTTAGAAAACTTGGGTTGACTCCCAACTTTCACTGAGGTCTAGGGAACTACTTTAGTGTGACATCAGTCTACATTTTATTCTTGAAAGTCAGGAGCTGTGTTGAATATGCTCATTTTTCTGATAAAGCATTCCTGTTTATGTTCCTTTAGGAAGAAGTGGTATGTATTTTTATACTTCCACATTTAGTCAAATAGAGGTAGAGGTCTTCCAAATCAAGCAAATTATGGTGTGAATTAGGGTGAAGAAATTGTTATATCTTGGCAAAGATGGCATGCTTGGATTGTGTGTAAGCTTGGCTGTCTACTCATTTTCAGGGTTACTGTTCTGTGCAAAAAACTAAATCAAAAAACAAGCTGGAGTGTGCTTTAGTGGTGGAGCACGTACTTAGCATGTGGGGATGCGCCCATATTCAACATCAGGACCAGAAGGATGGTGGGTGGAGAGAAAAGCAAGAAAACATGCACACTGCGAAGTGAATCCAAGCTCTCGGGGTCATCTCCCCAGAGAAGACTCATTTTTCATTAGAGCAGAGCTGTTACTTTCATAATTTTTCTTGGGAATTACAAAGAGTAATATTGATATTGTATTTATTGGAAGACACATAAGATGAAACCAACTCAGTGGAGTTTAAAAGAAATATTTTTCAACTTTCATATGGGGTATCAGAGGAAAAAGTAGATTTTTATATATACAAGGTGTTTATATATACAAGGTGAAACCAAGACATGTAACATACCAGAGAGAAAGTGGCAAAGGGTTTGGAGCGGCGTAGTGCATAGTCCACGTACGTGTGTCCATACTGGGGCTGCTGCTTCCCAAACTGCTGGCCCTGACCCCGCTGTGACCCCTGACAAGAAACACCTTCCCTGACTTCTTCATCTGGCTAATTTCTGCCATTTGTTCTAACCTACCTCAAATGCTTCTCCTGGAAACTTCTTTCCTTTTAGCCCTATGTCTTGTCCTTCTCAGCAGTGATGGTTGATGCCCTTCCATTGGGCTTCTGTCTCACACTTCAGTCTTGGCACATCACACTCTGTGCTAATATTTTATGTCCATTTTCCCTAAGAAACTGTATGATCTTTAAAGGTAGTGATATGGTTTGGCTCTTAAAGATCTCTGAAAGGCACATAGTTAAATACTTAGTCTCTAGCATGGTACTCTTGAGAAGTTGTGGAAAATGTAAGAAGTAGGAAGTCTTTTGGTCATTGGGCGTGTGTTCCTGAAGGGGGTTGTGGGATCTCATCCTCACCCCTCTTTTTCTTCTTCCCAGTGAGAAGTTTTCTTTATCATATGCTGCTTTATCATAGGCCCAAAGCAACGGGCCAACAGACCATGAAGTGAAATCTCTGAGAAGCATGAGCTAAAATAAACCTTTCTTTTTTCTAAATTGATCATCTGAGATATTTTTAATACAGTCATACCAAGCTGACTATCAGGCAGGCATTGATATTTTCTTAACATTTTTATCCCTAGCATTTAATATAAGTCCTGGTGCTTCTTAGGTTCCGAGAGAAAGTTCAACTTATTTGAATCAGCTATGATCATGCCTGACATGTATAATATGTGTAGAGGAAGTGTTCACATTCCTGAGAGACTCGAAAAGTGAGGCTTTGGGATAAGGTCATAGTGGTGCAGGGGCTCAGTACGGGATGGTAGAGGCTGGGCTTGAAGAATGACTCCTCCCCTGTAGCCGTATGTGGTACAGGATGAGTTGTTTAACCTTCCATACTTCCATTTCCTATGAAATAAGGTCTTAATAATAGTAGTATCTACCGAATAATGCTATTCTAGGGACAGAATGAGATAACATATGTTCATTGCTGAGACTAGTATATAGAATGCACAGTGTCTATTTGTTATCTGTCATTCAACAAGCAATAGGATGTACTTTGTTCTCCCCTTTTTGTATATGTGTGTGACTTAAGTAATTTATTTAGTTTTATACTTTAAATTCTTTGTACCTTCTCCCCTCCAAAGCTGTACATGTGTATGAGGAGAGAATGGAGAGGAGAGAGAGAGTCAGAGAGGAAGGAGGAGAGTGAGGGGAGAGAGACAGAGAGGAAGAGAGAATCACAACTGGCCAAGCAAAGAAGCAAATGATGGAGCATCTGGTGGCCTTTTCTATCCCCCTCTCTGCTCTTTCTCTAGGTCTCTTTCTGTGGACCTGGAGGGTGCAAGCTGCCTGGCGCAGCAACTAGAGGAGTAAGTGTAGCCAAATCTCAGCTGATCACGGCCTGTAGTAGAGAGAAAATTGACACCGAGGAGGATTAAGGTTTCAGCTTGACACATCAGAGCTTCTGTTTTTCTCTTCTCTGCCCTTCTTTTTGCTCTCTGCATTTTCTGCCTTGAATCTGCGGGTGCTGCCTCCCGCCCACTTGGTCTGCAGTACAGTGGTATCTAGACCCACCCTAACATTTGCAGACAAATGGGGGCCCTCAGAGCCTAGGCTTAAATACACCAAGTCAAAATCAGACTCAGGCAGTGTGTACTAATGCATCTGATCTCCCTTCCTCACTGTGCCAAGTGCACCTCCAAGATGACAAGGACCATCAGACCCTACTCAGAGTTTCTGACACTGTGCACGGCTCCTTGGGATCGCACCTCCAGCCAGCTCCGACCCTGCGTCAGTGCTGCTTCTCTTTCCCACGTCTCAGGCAGCCTCCTGGAGGAGTCCGCGGATGCTCCTCCAGCTTGCAGGTCCCACGCTCTGCCTGCAGCACCACATGAACAGCTGCCCCTTGAACCTGGCAAACATGCACTGGCTCTCTGTTCTTAGGGTGAAAAACTTGAGAAACGTAAAACATTCTGTCTGCCAAGGAGGTAAATACTTGGGAAACAAAAACGCTTTCAGCTGCAGATGTCTACCATTGAGAGTAAGGCCCTTCAAGTGACCCCTGAGGAGAGTTAATCTGCTTAGATATGTAACACCTGACACTATGACGGCAACGTTCAGAAGAGTGTTGACTGTGTCACGCATGTGTGGGTAATTTCAGACAAGGTGGTCGATACAAGGGCAGAATCATGGTAGACTGTGATCCATGCCTAAAGGAATCATCCTGGCCCAAGGAGTCAGGGAAATCTTCTTAGAGAAATGACTTAAACTAAGCCTTTGAGGAGCTAAAACTTATTTTCCATTTAGTATTTTATAGTATCATTAATATTTTTAGTCAGTAATTGCTGTTTCTGGAAAAAATCTACATTTTTTCCCTGTTGAAGCCCAAAGCTCCTTAAACATCTTCCTGCAGCGAATTTAAATATTCACCAAATGGGGTTTGGAAGCACTCATGTTACTGCACTCTGCCTGTAAGTGGAATTACTGTTCACAGCACAAATAGAATGATGTGGTAGCTGATAAGAAGCTATTATTAAAAATAAAACACTTTAAGAATAATATTTTATGAAATATCCACATGGATAATAAAAATGATAATTATGATATTTTCTTCCTTCCAAGGGCTTATAACTTTCAAGAGAGAAAAACATACCAAGAAGCCAAACATAATACAGAGAAGTATCCAAGGATCATCACGTATTATTTCAAAAATGATCTCATCAGTCTGTGTTGGATATAATATTTTTCTCTGTATTGATGGTAAACTTAAAAGCATTTCATTTTGTAGGCTAGTCCACAAAATGATATATATCAGGCAGCTTAAAATATAGCACTAATAATCCTGGGCAGTCATTATTTTAAAGTCCTGACATTGATCCAGGGCTCAGCTTGGAGGCTTCAGTGCTTGTCAGGAGCACGACAGAGTTAATAAAGGGAAAATAAAATGTTTATTTAAGCTGTTCATCCATAGGAGGATGCCACGTTGATAAAAGGTCTTCCAACATGGGCAGTTGAGGTCACATGGAAAGACTGACAGGAAAGTCTGTGTGTTGGTAAAGAACCGAGAATTTAAGCATTGAGAATTCAGGTACTTTAAGCCTGAGAATTTAGGTAAAATATTTGCCTAGGTTATAGTGTTGCAAAATGTAGCTCAAGACTGAAAGAAAGGTTGATTTAAAAAAGAGTCAGAAGGCATTACTCTTCGGAGTGAAAAACAAATTTTAGAGCACTGTTGGATGACACGAAGGAATTTGATACAGCTTGAAGAATGTCACTTAATATTCAGAGTAAAGGGATGGATAATGAAATGATAATGCAAGTGAGAGGTGCAAAAGGTGTTGGCCAGAATAAGGGAATGCATTGCAATTGTTACTGCAAAAATGAAATGGTCTTTAAAAACTCCAAGTAAAATATCAGCCCTGTGGAGTTGAAACAACAGTGAGGGGAGGGAGATAGAAAATCAGCTGAAATTTAGAGGGAAATGAAAGGCTAGAACAGTTACACATAGGAATGATTAATATCTTGGGAGCATTTCTTTTGTGGAAGGAAATGCTATGAAGTCTATGTAATTTAAGACAAAAGGTAATAGGTATGGAAACAAGAAATTAGTATTTCTCAATTAAGAGATGGATCATTATTATATTTGACAGTAGTATCAACACCAAAAAGCCCCTAAATTTGCTTTCTAGAAATAAAATTTTTACCAAAATTTGTAGATTAACATAGTGATGTTCCTGGCATGTGTGTTGCAGAGCAAGTAACATGAAGTCAGTGATGATACACCATTTAAATGTAAATATCTGTCAATACATCTGTAACCAGACATGCAGAAGAATATATAATAGAGGCGACAACTAGCCTGAATTCAGACTCTTCCTTGGAGGCACTGTGTTCCAAACACAGTGTGGTGACCTGTACAGGATTTGAGTCAAAATAGTGTAACAAGTATTATATAATTATTTAAATTGTTTCTTACATAAAATAAAATAAAAATACATGATGAAATAGTGAAAGATTCAAATCTTTTCAAAAGATTTCAGTATAGTTGAATATATAAACAGAAGAACTTATTGACGCTGATTTTAAAAACTCATGTACAGAATGAACAGACTAGTAAATAATGAGGATTAAAATCATCTAAACAAATATAATTGTTCAAAATACCATCAGAATTATTGACTATGCAAAAGAATGCAAATATTACACCATGTTAGCGAATGTAACAATGATTTCATTAGGATAAAGAGGGCAAAACATCTTAGAACAAGGTACTATAATTGGAGATTAAAGAAAATAGTTCTGATCTTGTGTATATTTTTATGTATACCATTTTATATCTAAACTTGGTATACTTAGAAAAATAACTGATAGTGAAATTAAAAAGACACATAAACACTTCATCAGAAGACAAAATTTTCAGAACAAACAATAAAAAAGAAATCAAAGTACATAATAAGAGGCACAGAACACAGTGTTCCACCGGTGGCCAGCGTCCTTGGTGTGATTTAGGTCTGGTTTGCGCTCTAATTCCTGACAGATGTTTTTTGCTCAGCTTTGTTGCTGTAACTAAACCAAAGACAAATTGACTGATAGAGAAAGAAGGTTTACTGTGGCTCACAGATTTGGAGATTACCGTTCATTCAGCTGACACTGCTTTCCAGCATCAGGTAGGGGAGGGAAGATGCATCATGGCAGAATCATATGAAACAGCGAAATTGTTCATGTCGTATCTGAGATTTCAAAGACCAGAAGAAGAAGAGCCAGGGCTCCACTGTCTCCTTCAAGAATAGGACTCCACAACGTGTCAGAAGACCTCCTAATAGGCCTTCCTGCTTATAGTTTTTGCCAGCTTCCAGTAGCACCAATCCAGGGCCTAAGCCTTTGACTCTTGGGCCTCTGGTTGACATTCTGTGTGTAGACTAGAGCTCAGGGTTTATCTCTACAGAGGACTTATGCATGGCAGATTGGGAGAAGTGGGAGTTTGGGATTTGAAGAAATAACACCTTACACTAGATAGCCAACAGTGCTTGAACTGTCAGTAACAATAAGGCTGAGAAGGGCAGACCCACAGCATTTCCACGGGTCATTCCCAAGTAAAACATTCATAAGAAATTTTGTCTGCCTGCCTCCCCCTAGACACAAAGTCAGGCAAGCTTTATCAGCAAGGTTTTTTAAAGTTTCAACTTGTCAAGCCTTATGCAAGAAATGATTTCGTGAGGAAAAAAATTGTAACATCAAACTCTGAAATTTGAAATTGGAATTAATTTGACTTTAGTGGCCAATTTTTATCATAAATTTTACTTTGCAGTAATTTTTTTTTGCAGTACCATGGATCGAACTATGGCCCTCATATTTCCAAAGAAGGCATGGCACCACTTGGGCTAAATCCCCAGCCCATTTTTCAGTAATATATCACAGTTAGGAGAAATTCCTAAAACTAAAAATGGAAAACAATAAAAGTAATGTACTACTTGTCAGTATTTCAAAAGTATTTCTATTCCCTAAAATTTTTTTCTTCACCTTCAAAGATAATATCCCCATTATTATTATTATTTATTATTATTATTTAATACTGTTCCTTTAAAAGCTACTTTTATTCCTTTAAAAGGATGTTGTTTTCTGATTGACTCATCATTTCCTCAAACCCACCAGTCTCAATACAGTCTTCTTTCTGTGTGGACTACTTATTTAATCAAATAATATACATAAAGACACATGAACTTCTTGATTTGTGGTCTTACAGAAAAATCACCTATTTAGCTGATTAAAGAGAACAGGGAAAATTTTAAATGGAGCAAGAAGACTTTGGAAAAAAGGAAATTTTTTTTCTAAGTAAAGCTAAAGTGTGAGTCTACATACTTTTTCATGATCATTGACATGTCAAGTCACTTATAAAAGAACTTTGGGGAAAAAATGACATTCTGTTGGAAAAACTGTCCATTAAGCACTTGTGTCCTATGCATGTCAAATATACTAAGAAGCACACTTGTCAAAATCAATAAACCTCTTGGAAAATGCACCGAGTCTAGTAGGGTACAAATGATTCCTCTTTGCCTTGTTGGTAGCTCTGTTTCATCACGAGTTAGTGGGAGGTTTGCTAATGAATAGACTTTATATATAGCAAACACTGGCAGGCCAAAAATAGTCAAAAGGAGATACGGTCACCTTGGTTTCTCTTCACAGTTTTCCTGTAGAGATAAATTGTGTTAATGAGTATACGTTTCTCATCTCTGTTTTTCCTAGAGTTCCATTATACTGGGGTTTAGCACAGTGGTCCTGGTTTCAACCTTCATAACCCCCCAAAGGGTCGTGTGTTAACGCCTTCGTCTTCAGATTAAGGCTGTTGGGAGGCAGTGGAATGTTTAAGAAGTGGGGCCTACTGGGAGGTCTTCAGGTCACTGGAGCTGTGCCCTTGAAGGGAACATCCGGGCTACAAAGAGAGCTTTGTCATTCACTCTGCAGTTACATCCAAAGTGGACATGGTATTACAGTCCCTCTTTGACTTTCATTGCTCATCTTTTCCTGGTGTAGGCTTGAGGTTCTGAATGTTGTCTTAGTGTTCACGCTCTCACGGTTTTAATATTTAGGCGTGGTCAGGCATAATGAGGTATTCTTTTAATCTCAGATACTCAGAGGCTGAGGCAAGATCATCATTTGAGCTCAGGATATCTAGGCCAGAACCTGGGCAATGCAAGAAGACCCTGGCTCTTAAAAACAAAATGAGGCTGACGATATTTCTGCAAGCATAATTCTCTCAAGAACTTCTGAGTTTCTGTTGTTTGTTCCTCTATTCATTTCCATATGACAATGTTTCTAAATATACTTGCCTAGTCTGTTGTCTTCCCTGGGTCCACTGCTTTTCTTTCCCAGCTTTATTGTAGATGTTGTGGCCTTATGAAAGTACAAACTTGAGTAGAAAGTTCTCTGTTGCAAGTCTGAATCATTTCTTTCAACTGAATGTCTTTCTACTCAAAGATATTTTTCAGTTTTACCTTTTGCTATGTATATATAGTCTGGATTTTTCTAATCCTACAATGCATCTGATCTCCAATTGCTTGGAGATTTCGCCAATTCTTGCCTTAAAATGCTCTTACTTTTATTTATTTGTATCATTATAACTTGTCAGCAGTATCAAATTCACACTAACATTCTAACTTTTCCCCATCTCTTTTGTCTAAACCTTTAGACGAATTGAACATTTAGTTGGTCTTCCAGATGCAGATAAGACTTATCAAATATTTTGTCCTTAAATGACACAGATCGCCATCTTTTTAACCTCTGATACTTACTTCCTAGCTATGTACGCCATGATTACAAAGCCTATTTAAGACTGGAGCAATATTTCTCTTTGAGGTAATCATTTCTACTTTAGTTAGCTACAATAAGAGATAAATCTCAGTAATTTTTAAATGATAGTTGTTATGCTCATGTGAGGTCTTAAATATATGTCTAGATATGATTAAAAAACTCAGGCCTTTTCCCCTTTTGTATGTGAAAGCACATGTGCTCACATATGTGTATCTGTGTGTGCTTCCACAAGGCAAGTATGTACTTCCTATGATCTCCATACTCACCAGTGGAGTGCCACAGGAAAATACCTGGAAATTCATCTATGAAAAGTCTTCATGGCCCAGGACTGGCAATTTCTGGCTACCTTATTGAGCATTTACTAGTAAATTAATGGAATGGGTATAAAATATCCTCCACCTGTACTAGATGGCGGAAAGTGATTTTTTTTTTCCCCTAAAGAACTGTGTACAGTAAGAGGAAACCTCTTTGGATAAGAAGATGATTGTGTATATATTCATTGGAAAATGATATTTAGCTAGAGTTTTAAAGAAATGTTTACATTGGAGTCAGGGATTTAGCTCAGTGGTTCCAGCATTTGGCTGGCAAGTGCAAGGTCCTAGTTCGATCCCCAGTATCACATACCACAGTGGTGGCTTATGCCTATAATCCCTGCACTCGAGAATTAGAAGCAGGAGGATTGCTAGGAGTTCAAGGCCAGCCTGGGCTACATAGTGAGTTCCAGGCCAACTTGAGCTACAAAGTGAGACCCTGTCTCAAAACACTAAAAAAAAGAAAGAAAAAAAAAAAAGAAAGAAATGTTTACATTAAAATCCTTATTCATATAAAGAAATTAGAATAATGGTAGGCATTCCATAAATGAATGCTGCAGTTATGATAGTGATGACAGCGGCTATGGTGTTGATGGTGAGCATAAACATGGTATCAGTGATCCTTCTGACGAGATGGGTGGTGGGTTGATTGTGACTGTGGTAATGATGGTGCTGGAGGTGGTGGTGGTAGTGTTGGAGCTACTGGTGATTGGGAAAGTTGATTTATCCATAACTTCAGTAAAATATTTTACTACACTCTCAGAACCCTTAGTTACTCTGAGAGATGTCATTAAGCAAGCAGACTACATAATTACTTTGAGTGTTTTTGAGCCATATGACAGTTCTGAAAAATCTTTGTAATCATCCCAGTCAGAAATATTCCCTTTTCTAAATTCCTACAGATCTGTCTTTGAAATGATCTCAGATTTTTTGGTATTTTTTAACCTCCTCTATCTGATCACTGTGTTCAAGCTCTACAAAAAGAGATCATGTACTTGGAGAAAGTCCAACTTTTTCCTTTCTTCCATATTTTAATGAACAGTGTAGCCTGGAATCTCCAGGATGAATGTTCAACCTTCCCTGTACATCACTTCTCTTAATTTTACAGCAAGTGTTAATCATCCAATCTGACTCTTGTATTATGTGACCTAACAGATTCTGTGTATTCTTGCCATTTTATCTTCCACCAGGCACTGCCCCAAACTGTAACGATCTCTTTCCTCATTATGTCCTGAAATCTACTGCCTGCCCTCTACCTGTGTACATCCATAGCACAAGCACCCTCTATAGTTTCTCCCTTTGCAAGGTTCTCTCTTAAAAGAAGTTCATTCTGCCCATATTATCATTTTAATATTGTACATGGGAAGAACTGAGGGGTAAAAGAAAAGAATGGATAAATATCTCTATGTTCCTAAATGAGTGTGGTTCCATGCTTTCCTAACCATTTTCTATCAATGACAAAATGTTTATGAGCCAATCCATTGTTGCACTCATTTTAGTTATTTTCAGTTATATTGGCTCTCTCACTTCTCTGTATACCTCAATAAATTCTGTTTGAATTACTAAATCTTTATACATGACATAGTATAGTGAGCCACAAACAAGTACTAATTGTAAAATGCCTTGTCTTCTTTTATATAACCAGCACACTTTCACAACAAGATGCATTATATTATTCAGTATTTCCAAAGAGTATTTATTTTTCCTTTTGAGGAAAAGTTGTGTAACTCTTTTATCAAATGAACCTTGTAACCGTCAATTTACAGGTGCAGGGATAATAGCTTTGTAACATCCTGTTCCATAACTTATTTCCAAGTGTCTTTTTATTCAGTGCTTGGTAGGATATAGCTTTGTGTCTTCCTTTGCCTGTGATACTTGATAGTTACTCTCACCACAGTGCAGATGTTATGTAATCTTAGTAAAGATCTAAAGATGCTGTTTCAAATTTGTATAATAGCTGGACTTTTCAGAGTTATTTGGGAAAATATCAACATGTGATTGTATTATTTTTCACAAAGATGCAGATTAGATTATAAGAAGAATTGTATTTCAGGGTTGCATGACACATATATCCAAATTCGTACCTTTATTTATTTTATGGCCCTTGGTTAGGTTTTGATTTTTATCATATAATCTATAATAAGACTTTGATACTTACCAGCAGACATTAAATATGAGGTCAAATGTGTTAATACTTCCAAGAGCAAACATGTAGGGTGATTCTTCACAGTAATAATTCCTTGGTCAAATACTTATGGATTATGCTCCACAGCACATTTTTTTAAGTTTCACAATATATATTCATGTTTTGCAGCTGTAGTAAGTCCTGTGGTAAGGAGCCTTCTTACACAATATATTTTAACTTAGTACTTTTAAGCATATTTGACAATATATGTCAGGGTTTTTGTTGTTGTTGTTTTGCGAAGCTATGCCAGTGACAGCTTAGAAGGCACTTTGGAACTATGTTAAGGATTTCCAGAGGTTTGGGTATGAACAAATGAATTTAAATAATGTGTTAGGGGACTGTCAGTGCTGTTGATTTTATTTTGCCAAGTAAATACATGAATAGAAAAGCATAATCTGATATCACCATAATCTATTAAAAAGAAATTTTATTACCAAAATTACAGAAAATTCAAAAGACTAGTATAAAATAAAGAAACTTAAAATGTTTAGTCGTATTTATCTCAAATATGATGTACATTTTTTTTCTCATTTCATTTTAGAACAATGAGAAAGAATTTCATCATGAACATGCAACTGATATCAATTATTTTTGTTTGTGACATATTTCTTCCCCTTTCATTTGATATCAATGGAAGAATCCATGTAGGGTTACTTGTGTAGAGCTGCTGTGGTTCAGGGGAGTTCACCATGCTCAGTGGTAAAGGGAAAGCATATCTGTTGGGCTGGCCCATTTGAACGTGTCATTCAGTTTTGGACTGGCAGCTCTATGATTACTACCATTTGGGGAGGATATTTTATAGGGATAGTTTCTAGAGATGACTCTGGGTGCTATTTAGAGAATAGCTTAAAGAAGAAGAGTATAAGCTAGGAAGTCTTGTTTCTCAAGTGATTGTGGTGCAATGTAGGGGGAAAGTGATCATGGCTTCAATTGGGGTTCTGACTGAAAAGATGAGAGTAAGTCCAGTTTTGAGATTGTTTTAGTCATGGATCCACCCGGAGTTTTGATGAGAGCCCCAATGAAGAGATAGATCAAAAAAATTCCAAGTTTTGTTGGGCTCAAGTAATTCGATGGGAAATGGAGCTATCTAAGTGGATGAGGGTGTGAAGGAAAGTATTTGAATGTATGTGTGTTTGTGTATGAAGGTACAGTTGTCTCTTGTTATTCATAGGAAATTTGTTCCAGAACCTTGCAGAACCCATATCAAAATTTGAAGATGCTGAAAGTCCTTATATAAAATAGCATAGTGTTTGCCTATAACTTATGTACATCTTCCTATATAGCTTAAATCATCTCTAGATTTTTATACGATATAGTGCAAATGCTATGCAAATTGTAACATTGTATTGTTTAGATAATAATAAAAAGTATATGTTCATTATGGCTAACATAACTTTCTTAATATTTTTCATCTGTAGATTATCAAATGTACAGATGTGACTCATAGATACAGAAGAGTATCTCTGTATCAATCTACAAATGAAACACATTTGTACATATGAAATTTGTTTTGGACACAAAACTAGACTGACATAATTTTATTCCCTACTCTGTGGGAGAATAGAAATCTAAGTCCATCAGTCGGTGTTGGATATAACCGTTGTATCTCAACACAAGGTAGCTAATGTATAGGAATGAAATTAACCACTCCTAACCCTGCAGTAAGTTTGCCATTGCCTTAATAAAGTGAGAGGTATCTACATCTAACTTATTTATTTACATAACTTGCCAAACATCAGTGAGTAAATTATAACCTAAGAGAAGTAAACTTTATTCTCAGTATAATAATCTTATTGAATAGCCTTGGACAAATACAGAAGCCATAACATTGAGTTAGGCAGCATGGCAGGAAGTGTTCAGGAGAAACTATAGACCTATCATTGATATAACAGAAGTGTATTGTGCTTGTGTCTAATTATTTTGTTTGTTTGCACAACTGACTGTATTAAGGGAGAATATCACCAAAGGAAAATGTAATAAATAAGACTAATGCAGCTACTGTTTGTATTAGATCTGCTGCACATAAATAATCATTTCTGTAGAGTATGATACAAACATGTATCAGTGGTTTGAAATCTAGAGCTTAGGAACAAGCTGTCAATAAGAGTATGTTAACTCCTTTAGGGGGAATTACTTAATTTAGCAGTAAATAGATGAGCATGCTGGGAAAGCTGATGGTAAATAAGACCCTGGGATGCAAGGTAATTGAATAATCATGATACTTGTTCTTGTTCAGATGTTGTAACATTCTTCTTGAAGGCTTAAAATATTAAATTTCTTATTTGCATATGCCATTGCAGTCAGAATATTCTGCTCAAATGGCAGCAACAGGTTCTTTAGCAGATGTGTGTTAACTCATTTGCACAATGTTTGGCATGTCAACAAAGTCGTTTTTAGCCACAATCCTAAGCCTCATGTCAGGCCTTGTTTTCAAACTAGTTTTTGAGTTATTTAAAAAAAGAAACAAACAAACAGTATAAAAATAACTTTTTAAGAAATTCATGAAGTAGCAATGAAAATAAATATCTGTGCCTGTTCCCCAAACTAAAACAAATTGGGTGCACTATATTTTGCTGGACTGTTACTTTTTCTCCATGGAAGTTTTGTGTCAGGAAATAGTTTGATTTGCATGACTTTTCAGGATATTTTTCTCCAGGTTCTTTTTTTAAAAATTTTTGTTCATTGCTTTGTTTTTCACTCTACTGCTCTAGAGAACCAACCTCCAGGAAACTCTTTACAGCCTTTACCTTTATCTCATTAATCTTATCTTGCATTATTCCCTAGAAAAATCTTCTCTTTCATCCCAAAAGATTAACTGGTTTACTGAAATACTGATGGCTGTATCGTTTAGCTTTCCTGTTACTGGGACACAATACCTGACTCCTACAATTTAAAGGAGAAAAGGTTTAATTTGGCTCCCAGTTTGAGAAGAATCAAATCTGGGGTCAGCTGCCTCCGGGGTAGAAACGTTGCAGCAGAAAGCTGGGATGGAGCCAAGTTGCTTATTTCATGGCATCCAGGAAACAGCTTGTAGGACACTGTCAGTGAGGTGTAGATCTTCTCTTAGTGACTTTTCTTGTACCTGAATACGATATCTAATGCCCACACCTTTAAGAAGGAGAGGTTTATTTTCATCGTGTTTTCGGTCCATGGCTGGCTGACTCCAAGCTGAAATGGCACGACGGCCAGGAAGCAGAGAGAAAAAGGAGCAGCCAGAGAGGAACTGTACCTGTCCAAGTCTGTGGGGTCCCCTGAGGCTAAACAACACTGGCTCCATCAAGGAAGTGCAAGGCAGCACGTAAACAGCTAAACAGCGGCCGCTCTGGGCCACAGTGATTAAAGGAAAACAAATAGACAAAGACTACCCCCAATGGGGCTGGTTGGGGGCGGTTGGGAACAAGGAAGTGGGGCTGTATATAAGGGCTGAGAGCGCTGGCAATAAAGGCTTCTCCACCATTTCGTCTCCGCGTGATGACCCCTGCCCGTGGTTTGATGCCGGATGAGTAGCCCTCGGGAACGGACGTGACAAAATCACAGCTCCAGTGACTCACCTCCAACCAGACCCCACCTCCTAAAAACAAACCAGCGGTTCCGCCCTTGTGACACAGTCACCTTCCCAGTGTTCCACCTCTGAACACAGAAGGCTTTGGGTGGGAAAAGCAAAATCTACATTATAACATTCTGACCACTCCCCTCAAGACTCATGTCCATCTTTTAGGCAAAATGCATTTAGTCCATATGTAAGAGTTGCCAAAATTTTAAGTTACAGCATTGATGAAAGATCCAAGTCCATGGTATCCTCTGAAACTCACAGCAAACTCTTAGCTATTAACTCCTTTAAAAAGTAAAAAAGAAATTTAAACAGTTCCAAACCTGAGTAAACATTCTCACTCCAACAGGGAGGAACAAGAGACAGAAAGGAAGACTGAGACCATGCACAGCAAGCCCTTATAGTTCTATATCATAAACTCTGGGCAAGTTTTGGTGAGATGTGAGCTCCAGGCAGTTTACATGCCCCTCCCTCCCATGGTACTGCCGGTGACATCCTTCTTGGCCTCTCTCTGGGATGGCTTTTACTTACTGCCTATAGCAGATAGAGATGTTCTGTGTCCCAGGTATTTCCAACTGCTAGAGCCTCCTTTGCACTTTTGGTTCCACTTTGGTAGCAGCATACAAGGCTCTCCGAGGCACATTCCCAAGTTTTCTTCTGAAATCTGAGAGGTAGTCTCCCTGCCCCCACAGTTCTTGCATTCTGCATGCCTGTCAAACCAGCAGCACATGGATGAGGCTAAGGTCTGACTTCAACTCAGACACTAGCCTGGACCCCTTGGACCATGGCAGCAGCTGTCTCTGAGTGTTGGGATAGCAGAGTAATGAGAAACAAACCCCTGTAACCAACTCAGTAGGAGGTGCTTCACCAGCAGGGGAAAGGAGGGGGTCTCTTTTCTCAAATGGAAGTTTTATAGTTTTATAACCTTGAGCCTTGAAAGGTGGAGTCTTGCTGTCTTCTAAGTACCCTCTAGGAGTCTTCATATTGTCCTAATGCCAAATCCTTGGCTTCTTTTTAATGCTCCTCTTTTCAGCAACCTTGCTGTTTTTAGCCCCAGCTTCATAGGCCTTAACTTGGTGTAGCTCAGTTTTACAGGTACTTCCTTTGTGGCCACTAGCAAATTTCTTTAGATTATTCAGCTCTTCCTTTTGCTCCTATTCTCAGTATAAATCTAGCTGAAAGTTACCAGTAGTACTCATGCCACAGACTGGATGTTGAGCTGCCTTGAAATTTCCTCTACCAGACGATTAGTCTGCTCCCCTTATTCTCAGTCTCTTGGAATGTCTCAGGGCACAGACAAAAATATAGACAGATTTTTGCCACAGCAGAACTCTCATGGCCTTGAGTCTTTGTTCACTATTGAAACCTGAGTCTAGTCTTTACTGTCTGTGTTTCTGTCAGCATTATGATCTTCTGCAGTCTGGCCAGGATGTTGTATCAGACTCAACTTACAGCATTCTAGGGCTTTTCTAGTTGACGTCTCTGAACTTGTCCCATCTCCTCCCCCCAGCCAGGTCTAAATGTTTCTAAACTACGTGGTCAAGTACAGTCAGTGATGACCTCATTTCTCTAGTACCAAAATCTGTCTTAGTTGCTTTCCTCAGGCTGAGACACAATATCTATTTCCACAACTTAAAAAAAAAAAAAGAGGTTTATTTTAGCTTATGTCTTCAGTTCATGGTTGACTGGCCTAGAGGAAGGGCCTTAGCAGAGGAACGACTGTTTATCCTGGGGAAGGTGGAACTGGAAAGAGAGGAGATAAGCCAAAGAGGGAGATACACCCCTCTGTGTCTCACCTTCAATGAGCTGTCCCCACTGGGCCCCACCCCCCTGCAGAAAGTCAGCTATTCTGCCCGCATGATCAGTCACTTCCCTAAAGCCCTGTCTCTTAATGCATGAGTTTTGGGACTTTCCTACATTTAAAACATAACACCCTCCAAATGCACACTCTCAGTGACTCACCTCCAAGCAGCTTATCTACATTGCTGGACTAAACTACTAATGGGTAGAGCACTGCACTATTCAGTCACCCCTCCAGGAGTTCTTAGTCCTGTCGAATTGACAACAGTATAACTGGTGCAAACTCTTCACAGAATATCCTTTCTTCCTCCCACCACTCAGTTCATTTTAAATGCAGACATGCTGTCCTTTGAAGCCCTCTCCTGCTTTCTCTATCATAGATCCCACTTGACCATAACCCTGATGTTGGTTTGGGGGAGTGTCTTCTCATATGTCCTGTCTCATTGTCCCTCAAAATAAGATAGCTATTGACTGTTTTGTCTCTTGACTCACCTTCTGCTTTCAAAATTATCCAAATACTAGCTATACCAACTCTACGCAGTGTGCCGTCCAAACACTCACTGCTCTCTCTTGCTTGGCCTTCATCTTCTTCAACTTGCCAGCAGTATCTTCCTATTAAAACACTATCTTTGGTCAAATTCTGTGGCTCCACCTTGCGATTTCAGTCATATCTCATTATTGGTTTGTAGCAAAATCCTGTATTAAAATGACACAGGACCTTGTACTGTGATCCTCCTCTATTCTGTAACTATGCCTAATCTCGAGCTGCATGAATGTGTGACACTGCAGCACAAAAACCTTTATGTGGCAGCTCATTCTGGCATCAAGATCTTTGCACTTAGCATTTCTTAAGCCCACAAATTGTTTTCCCTTTGTCCATTAGTTAATGTTTTCTGAGGATCAAGGAAAGGTCTTCTGAGCCTATTCAGTTTACTATTGCATTCACAGGATGCTTTTAATTTCTTTCACAGTACTTAATTATATGCCATAATATTATTCATGAATAGTTCACTGTTGTCTGTTTCTCTTATTGCAATATAAGTGCCACCAAAGTATGGCCTTGCTTGCTTGGTTCACTCTTAGCACTCTAGTGACTAGAGCAGTGCCTGATAAATAAAGGGAACTCAATAAAAAGTAGAACAAATTAAGAATTCTCTGAGGCATAGGAAATTGCTTTATATTTATTTAGTCAAAACATAATATTATTAACTACTCTGTGTGTGAGGTACTGTGCTGGACACTGTAGAAATAAAATATAATGAAGCATATAGTTATTGTCCACTAAGTGCTATATTCACATGGTGAAAGTAGACGATTAACAAATGATTGTACATCCAATTACTCAGAAATTGTGCCGAGTACAATAGAGCAGTTATATCATATATTAAAGAGATAACTTGACAATATAAATATAGCACCACTATGTTTAGGATGTGTGCTTTCATTACCTTGTATTTTTACTATATGCTGAACAGATAGAATAAAGAATTTAGGCTGTGTTTCACTTGAGGAATGTCATCCATTGACTCAATGTAAGCACCAGTCTGCCTTTCTTTCCTGAAAATGTAGTGCATTATCAATCATACTTAAAACATAGTGGTTTTGTGAGTTAGCTAGTAGCTCTCTGACCCTTTGGATTCTGCTTTCACCTCTGATAGCTTTATTAGGTAGATGTATCCTTTGGAAATGATTTCAGCACTAGACATGTTCCTACCATGAAATGTAGCATCCTCATCCAAAGAATTCCTTGTAGAATTGTCCATTTTGGAGTGTGCTTCATCTCTCCAGTTCCCAAAGCACAGACAGAGGACAAAGACAGTCCTTCCTTCTCAAGTTCGGTCCTGTTGGCTTTCAGCAGGCACTCAGCACTTCAGCTGGTTTGAGCATAAATATGGGGTCAGGTGTTTGCTTCATAGCTTAGCTTTCTAACCACGTGACCTGGGACAAGTGACTGAACTTCTCTTTGTCTTACTTTTCCTTGGCTATAGACTGAGGCAATGATAGCATTAAAACTTCTAAAATGTTGTGAGGTTAAAATGTTGAATACATGTAATAATAAGAAAAAGCTTAGCTCTATCTCATTACTACTTTTCAAAAGGATGGCTCTCAGCTTTTGAGAGACAGTTTGACCTTGCAAAATTAACAAGAAGTTTTTAAAAATGTTACAGTTCACAGGAATAGAGACAGAATTTATTTGCTGCCTTTCCATAACCCAAAGCAGCACTATTACTATACCTGCTACTATTTCTTTTCTTTCTTTCTTTCTTTTTTTTTTTTTTTTTGAGATAGGGTCTCACTTGGTAGTTCACACTGGCCTTGAGCTCAGCCTCAAATTCACAGCTATCCTCCTGCCTCTGCCTCCCGAGTGCTGGGATTACAGGTGTGAGCCACCAGGCCTGGCACTGTGGTATGTGGTATTGATTGTTGGTAGGTGTGAGTCTCCATGCCCAGTATTATTGTATATGGTTATCCGAGATTGAACCCGGGCCCTTGTGCTTGCAAGACAGGTGCTGGAGCTAAATCCCTGGGCCATGTTTTTTTAACTTTTGAGAAGCAAGTACTGTGGTTTAGATAAGTGTTCCCCAATGGCTGAAGACCTGATCTCTAGTTTGCAGCACTAGTGAGAGGTGCTAGAACCTTCAGGAGGAGCCTCAGGATAGGAAGATCAGTCACTGGGATTATATCATACCAGGAAATATTGGGAACCTGGTTTGGTTCCTTCCTGTCTGTGTTTTCTGACTTTGTGAGAGGAGCAGCTTCCTCTACCTAACATGTCTATTGAAATGTGCTGCCTTCCCATAACCCAGAACAGCAGGGTGGCCAAATGATCACTCTGGAGCCTCCAAAATTGTGATCCAAAATAAATTGTTCCAGGTATTCTATTGCATGAACCGAAATCCCACATAGCTAGTATCCTCAGTTTCTTGTTTGCTTTTGGGAACATGTCATATGACTTGAAACTTTGCCTTCTATAAATTTAAATTTATTTTCTCTACCAGTGGGTGGCATGTGCATTTTAGATTTGCTAATAATAGAAGCTGAGTGTAATTGACTTCAGGGGCAAACTCCCAGGCACTCACTATGATGAAAGCTATTGTAGTACTTGAATGCTTCTGAAATCAGCAACATTCTATAGAAATTTATCAAAAATTAAAATGAGTAGCAATTAGCATTTTAATTTGTAATCAACAGTCTCTGACTTACTCTAGTCCTTGACACAAGGGTGAGAAGATGACATTTGCTTTCCTCATAGGAGGACAGTACAATATGGGCCTAAATATCTCCAGTTAAAATTATGCACAGGCATTACAAATGCATGAGCTTTGAGGTCTTTTTGAGCATTAATACACATATTCCTCCACCATTTCCTTTATTTTCTGTGTGTGTATGTTAGCTTCTATAACTAACCTTGACTCTCTGATGTACAATGCAATCTCCTATTTGGAATCCTTAAACCTGTTTAATAATGTTTTGATTTTACTTGATTGTTTTTGCAGTGATCTGTTCACATTTTTTCTGGCCTTTAAAGTAATAGAATATTATTCAGAAATGTCACTGTCATACTAGCCTGTCATTCTTCAAAGGCCTTTTGTGAGTTATCTTTGATAGATGGAAAAGGGTCTAAAAGGGTCTGTGCCATGAGGATGTTGTATTCCACTCAGCCACAGGGCAACAGAGTAAACAAGCTTCAGGCACTACTACTGAGATCTCTATGGTTGCAGGATTACTGACAGATTCTACCTAGACACAGACATATCTGCTTGACAGGAATCCTATTCTCCTTTTCCCTCTCCAAATCAGTTTTCAGGTTTTGAGCACCTGCTTCTATTATGTGAAGATGCTGAGTTTCACACTCCTCCTTAAAGTCCTGTGAGCATGTATCCAGGTCCCTGTGAAGTGTAACGCTACAGCCACTGCCTTGGTCCTGGCCCTGAGCTTATGTGATATTGAGTAAGCTAACTCATCTTCATATGCCTCAGCTTCCTCATCTTTAAAATGGTTAGTAAAAAAGCATTGTCAGTGAAAAATTGCACCAGACAATGTGAAGCAAGGAAGAATTTATCCAAGACTAGAATGTAGTCAGAACTCAAGTCCACTAAAACAAAAAGTGGGGACATATTCAAGATCCGAGGTGGAAGGTGTCCTAGGATGTCTTCTTTTACCAACTGGCCAAACATGAATGGAAGATGAATTTTTCAAATCTTTGTGACAGGATTATAGCTCAGACCAAGTTAGAGGTGTACATACCCTCCTGAAGAAATTGAGAGACACCAACTCTATATAGTTACTTTTCAAAAGAATGGCTCTCAGCTTTTGAGAGACAGTTTGACCTTGCAAAATTAACAAGAAGTTTTAAAAAATGTTACAGTTCACAAGAATAGAGACAGAATTTACAATTATAAATTTTCAAAGGAGATATTCTTAAGAAGAGGGGTTTAGGAAAAGCTTTGTCAAAGTTTAATCCAGCAGAAAAAAATTACTATCTATATTGCTCAACAAGTAACATTTGTGTGTTATAATAAGTTGTTAAAACGTACAAATGAGTAAAACTGTGTAAATGAGTAAAATAATGCCATAGTATTCAAAAAGTATTAGTTATCACTTTTGATTTACAGTGTGTCTGCATTTTAGAATACTAAATCAAAACTCTTGAGACCGAAACTTCTCTAAACTATAAGGATTGACTGGTTAACGCAGGTGCTAGCTAGAAAAAGACCAGGACAAGTTCCTGCCCCTACTAGCAGCAGCGCTAGAGAGCAGCTAGAAATATGCTGGAGCTCAGAAATGTGGGGAACCAAAGCATCTGTTATTTATATTGAACAAACACTGGCTGTAGATAAGATGCATGGGACAATGCAGAGCAGGATGGTCCTTTGTGGAGAGGAGGTACTTGTCACTTGTGGGTTTGTTCAGGTAGGTAGTGTGAAAGGTTTACACATAAACAAGAGGATGCTGTGGCAGTTGGAAATAGGCCAGTCTGGAAATCTGTGGGATATGGGATATACGTATGGGAATGTCCAACGTTCTTTTCTTGATTCCAGCTGAGCAGTTAACTCACTTCCCTGTCTCTTCTATGCTCTGCCATCTTGGCTTTTTAATTAAATTAAATGTCTCAGAATTTTTCCTTTTTATTAAAAGCACAGGGTTAGAAGAGAAACATACTTCAGGGGACCACCAGTAAGTTACTTATGAGTCTAAGCCTCACCATGAGTGTAAACGGTACAAGGTTGAAAATGCCTGCCTTGTAGGCTGCTGTTAGGATAATGAGGTCTTGAAATATAATATGGAAATGATTGTGCACAATCAGGTCTCAAACTATGGGAGCAGACTTATTATCCTAGTTCTCCTTTCTTCACTGCAACCTATGCCTGCAGCCCAGGAGAACGTACGTGATCCGAGAGTAGCCATCTGGCATCCAGCTACTGTCCTCATTGCTGACTGTCCCCCTCTGATCTAGGTGGGCCAGGGGTTCAGTTGCTGACACTTCTGCACTGTTTTTCTCACCATTTACATGAGCAAATAATACACTCCCATCCTGAAAGTCAACTAAGGTTATCAAAGTGGGCCACCAAGCAATTAGTACTTGTTTGGTAATGGAAAGTAATTAAATAGGTTTCATAAAGAACAAAAATGGAATATTATCATACCTATTAGGAAAGTTTTCACATAGGTTTTGAACAGCAAATAATAATAACCATAAACATAATAATTCTTTTTTTCTCTAAATAGGTTAAAAATTATGGCTAGAGAATCTAAAAGTATCCGCATACCATTCAGTCAGGGAACACCTGGTTTTTACTATGAAACAATAAGTTTTTGTGAATCTATCTTTCCAGCACTTTCTAGAACAAGCCCTATCTGTGCACCAATCAGAATGTGCTTGTTGCTTAAGTCCTACATATGTGCTCAGAAGTGTCCAAAAGAAGATCCAAACATTTTGAAAACAAATTACAGATCTTGGAAATGAAAACAGTAAGCTGAATTTTTGAATAACCTTTATGTTCATCTAGAAATAGAATGTGTTTGTCTGTTGGATGTCCTCTGTGCCGTCCTTCGCCCGCCCTGGTGTGTGCGCCGAACCAGTCATGAATAAAACAGCAAACCTGCTTATCGCAGTAGAATGAGGACTCTGAACAGCTGGTGTCCTGTTACAGAGGATGGTTAAGTGTAAATTGCTCATGGCACTGATGCATGCAAAGTGGAACTTTGTTGGTTCTGGTGATTGAAATTTCAGAAAGAAAATGAGAAGATGAGGCTGCACAGTGATGTTGCAGCCCTAATAGAAGCTCTCTCAGTATTGTGAGTCTTTCCGTCAGCATTGGTAATTAAACCACAGACATTAACTGGATTACACTTGTGTTAATTTCTCATTTACAGTGTAAGAACTTTATTGAATCCTGCCTATTCAAAACAGTAATTCAGAATTGCCTGTGTGAATAAAATAGTGTGATTTGCTGGAGAAAAAAACTGATACAGTTGATCAAGCCTGCTTACGTCTCTACCTGTGAGAGCTGCATCATGAAATCTATTATATTGGTCAAAGAATTAAATAAACACTTCTCCCCCAAGAACTTTAAGATTAATTCTTTGACAAAGCTAATTGGTTTAGCTAATTTATTTTAGAGGGTTTTTAATACCTTCCCCCCAGAAGTCCACACCTTAAGGCTCAGAACTCGTTAATTTGATCGTACCTGGAAAAAAATGTCTTTGCAGACAGAATTAAATTAAGAATCTCAGTGAGATCATACTGAATTATATAGTTGAGCTATAAACTTTATTAGAATAAAAGATAAGAAAGGGAAATAAGCAAAGACCTCCTCACAGTAGAGACACAGTTTGGAGCTAGGAAGGCAACAGGAAAAATTAGAATCTGAAGAGGCTGAAAAAGGCACAAAAGGACTTTTCCAGAGCCTTGGAAGAGTTATAACTCTGCTTATACCTTGGTTTTGGACTCTTGGCTCCTAGAACTGTAGAGACCGTATTGGTCTTTACTCAGGTTAAATTTGTAAAAACTTGTGGCAGCTGTACGTGACTAATCCTGTGTATTGCATTGAGTAGGTGAACCACATCGCTGAAGAGAGTGGTGCATAGGATTGTTCTGTTTTGTTTAGACTAGTTTATGAGGTAGCTGCTCAAATCAGGTGCTGATACCTTACTGTAAAATAAAATACATTTAAGTGTAAATATATACTATATTTACATTACTTAAAATAAAGTGGGTAAATCAGTAATTCATTTATTTTAATTGAGTCACATTAATTACATGACCTTCTAGGGGACAGGGATAGCACTGATTGAATCCCTATTTCACATCAGGCTGTGTTTTACATACCCTTAGTGGTTATCCTCTCATGACAACTTCCTAAAGATAGTCATTTTATCAGATTTGAAAAGTCATATGAGTTTAGATTTAGTAACTTGGTAACATTCTCACAACTAAGAAGAGATTCGATATCCAAATTGCAAAGAGCTTTGAAGTCAAAGCTCTCATTCTTAAGAGATCTGAGCAGACTGAAAACGTGATGACCTTTCTCGTAAGCCTTGGGGAACTGAGATCACAGGCGAATCTGTCACACTAGTCTGTGGAGACAATCACCCAAAGAAACACATCACATGAAGAACTGCTGCTTATCACTTCTATAAACTCTTAGAAAAATTTCTCTCTCTCTTTTTTTTTTTTTAGTTACCATTGCTTACAATAACATTGTGTATGTGGAGTCGGTACATATACATAATTTCTTTTTTCAGCCCTTCTTCCTTCCCCTTTCTCTGTGTGTTGGTCCCCTTCCTTTTTGCAAAATATCTAGCCACAATTTTTTCTATGCTCTGTCTTCATTTTTCTGTATTTACACCTTGGACTTCTCATGTGAGAGAACCAGGCAGTATTTAGGCTTGTGCTGCTGATTTATTTCACTTAGTGTTATGATCTTGAGGGGCATCTAATATCCTCCAAATTGCTCAGGCGTCCTCTTCATAATGGCAGAGTAGTACTCCACTATATATAAATGCTGCATTTGATTATTCCATTAAAGTGTTTATCTAAAATTTATCTATTATGTTAAATTGCACTGCTACAATGATGGATATGCATGTGTCTCTGTAATATGACATCTTTAACTCTTTTAGGAAGACACCTAAAGCAGAAGAGCTGGTCCAATGGAATTTCTAGTTTCAGAATTTTGAGGAATAGCCATCCTGATTTCCGTGGTACTTGTATTATTTTAAATTCCTGCCAACAATATAGAATAGTTCCTTTTCCTAGAAACCTTGATGGTACTGTTATTATTTGATAGCCATTTTTTTCTGGAGTAAGGTAAAATCTCAGTGTCACTTTAATTTGCACATCTCTAATGACCAGTGATGCCAAAATTTTTTCATGTATTTGTTCACCATTTTTACTTAATCTAAGATGTGTTTGTTCATTTAAACTGTGCATTTTTTGACTGGGTCTTTTTTTGGGGGGGTAAACTTTTTTTTAAAATTCTTTATGTATTTTAGATATTAGTCTTCCATTAAGGAATAGCTATCTGGTATTCTTTTTCCCATTCTGTAGCTTGTCTTTTCACTCTGTTATTTTCTTTGCTGTGCAGAAATGTTTTATTTTGATAGAATCCCATTTGTTGATTCTTGGTACTGTTTCTTGTGAAATTTTGGTTTTGTTCAGGAAGTCTTCAGCTGCATCTGTATCTTTAAGAATTTTACCTATTTCATCTTCCTAAAAATTGTTTCTGTTTTAAACATTTATACCTTTGCTCCATTTTGGTTTGTTAGTATGTGGTATGAGATACAGGTGTACATTAAGTACTCTGCAAGTGGTGAGCTAGTTTTCCCGGGACCATTTGTAAAAGACTGTCTTTCTTCAAGTGTTTGTTTTAGGCCCCTTTATCAGAGATTGGATAGAAGGTTGTGCCTGGAACTATATCTGCAAACTCTGTTCTGTTCCAGTGATTCATATGTCTGTTTCTGTGCTAATTCCATGCCATTTTTTATCATGTAGCTTGGTAGTATAACTTGAAGTCCACAAACTTGATTCCTGAGTCACTGTTGTTGCCAGGATTGCTTTTGCTATTCTTGGTCTCTTCTGGTTTCATATGGACTTTACTATTGTTTTCTCTAGTTCTATGAAGAGTGCTGTTGGCATTTTGATTGAGATTGCATTCAATCTGAGGAAAATTTAAACAGCAAATTTGATGAATTGCTGGAAGCTAAAGGTGGATTAAAGTAAGATTAAGAAATTCCTGGGAAGCTTCACTTTGTTAGGTCCTTCACACTGAGCTTTTCCTTCAGGAAAGCACCAAGTACTCATGGCTAGTCCCTGGGAGAAGTCTTTTATGGCACTGGCAGTGTGAAAGGAGGAGAAATTGCTCCAGACTTTTTACCTAACAGAAGCTCAATCTCCAGAAGAAAGGATTTGTCCAGGGGCAACTCTGAAATCTTCCCCGTGGGGGCGAGGAATTCTTCTATGCTGCAGCACCATCTCACCTAAGGAGGGAAAGGAAAAGAAAAGCCATAGTCATCAGGGAATAAGAACTTGGGCAAATACATAGGGACACATAGGGAGCAATGAAACAAGTTAAGGAATACAGATGGTGGGGGGAAAACTGAATGCCACGCGGAAGGAGTAGCAGAGCACCTTTGAGCATTACAGTCCAAAGAAAGAGTCTATTAAACATCTTAACCTTCTTAATAGAAAAGAATAGACATATTGAACATAAAATATTCAACATAAAAATTGAAAGATAAGTAGGGCTGAAACTGAAACAACAAAGCAAAACAACAAAAATGGGTACACTCAAGTGTGTTATATTTAATTTATAGTAAACCAAGACACACTGCAGGACACCAAGACAAATGAGAGGGCAGCAAAAATACCTTATAAACTGTTGAACAATTTACATCACAATTACAGCAGACTTCTCATCAGAAACTGCAATCAAGAAGAGAATGGAGTGAAATCCTTGAAGTATGGAAAGAAAAATCTGCCAACCTAGAACTCTTTGTTTAATTAACTTATACATTAAATAAAGACTTTCTCGAAGAATTGAAAATGCAAGGGATTTATTGCCTTCAGAGATGTCCTCTAAGAAATGTCAAAAGATGTTCTTCACCTAAAATTAAGATCATACAGGTTATAAACTTGCATAGAGGAGTCAGGGAAAAGATAAATTAGACCACAATATGCTCTGAAAATTCTACTTTCAATACAGACTCAAATAAATGCCACAAATGAGAAAGAGAAGATGTTCTAGTCACAGTATTCTCCCTAACTTGGTTTGTATTACAGTCCTATAAACTTTCTGAAGCTCATCTGTCTGCATGTTTTCGTGGAAGTTTTTGCTGAGGAATTTGAACTTGGCTTAGTAAAAGCAGGCTCCAACTCTTCCTCATTTTTCATACTATACATTACTCCACCCTCCTTCATACCTACTAGTTATTCCAACTGTTAGTTTCATGAGAGACGTCTGCTGAATTCTAGGTTAAATTTTAAGTCAACATTTTTTTGTAAGTGATAAACTAAAACTGGTTTCTAAAACAAATGGCTGAACTATTATGAGACAATAGCACTCTGTGCCTATGTTCTTGTAAAGCTATATTAGTGTAGTGAAAGTATCTATATGAAGGACAGCTGGGAAATTAGAATAAGTCAGTATCTTTTTCTGACCTCAGCTGCTTCTTACAACTTGTATCTTAAAATCAGGCACTAGAAAAGAAAAATTTTTAAAAATTCTTGAGATGAGAGGATAAATTGCTTAAGTGAAATTAGTCTAAATATAAAGTTGACATTGCTTTCATCAATTTTCATAAATTGATGATGATAAACAGTATACTAAATTTTTGAGAAAATTAGCATAAAATGTAGTAGGCATTTATTTTTTGCCATCAGTCAATACGAGATCAATTATTTATTGTAAAATTTGCAAAGTCAAGGCAGAGGTGTAACTCAGTAACAGCACTTGCCTGTCATACATAGTGTCTTAGTTTCAAGCTGTAGAGCTGCAATCAATCAATCAATCATTAAAAATGAATGTAGAAGGTTATATGCCTTCTGCGAAACAAATGTCTATGAAATAAACCTTTAATAGTGAAAACGCTAAAGGTTTATATTCCCTTTTTAAATTGTTGCAGATTACAATTAGACAAATTGAATTTTGCTTCGTTTTAGTCTTTGATTTTTAATTTTCTTTATATATCAGGCATCAAACTGAGGGCCTCAGGCTTGCTGGGCAGGCATTGCACTGCTGAGCTACATCCACAGGCTTCGTTTTATGTATTTAGCAATAAGAAGAAAACATTGAAGACTCCAATTATTAGAATGAAAAGTTTTATTGAATGATTTCTGAATTACATTTGCCTTGCAACCTGTAGCAGAATAATGAGCCTAGAACAGTACTCAGCACACACAATGAAATGAAATTTCATTTTAGAAATGAGTCATTAAAAGTCATAGTTTTTCCTCTATCTTCCAGAGGATTAGTTTTTTTTTTTTTAGGTTTTTTTTTTTTTTTTAGACAGGGTCTCACTTTGTGGTTCAGGCTGGCCCTGAGCTCAGCCTTGAACTCACATCACAGCAATCCTCCTGCCTCTGCCTCCCAAGTGCTGGGATTACAGGCATGAGCCACCACGCCCGGCACTGTGGTATGTGGTACTGGTTGCTGCTGGGGTGAGTCTCCACACCCAGTATGGTATGTGGTTACCGGGGAATCGAACCCGGGCCCTTGCGCTTGCAAGACCAGGTGCCAGAACCACTGAGCTAAATCCCCAGCCCCCAGAGGATTAGTTTTGAAGACCTTGCACTTGCTTTTTTTGAAAAGTTTTTTTCTTTGTCTGGTACTGGGGATCAAACTGAGGACCTTGCACCTGCCAGGCAATCTTGAACTGTCTCATGAGAACCCAGATATGAAACTACAGAACTTTTGGAAATATAGAACTAATTTAGATTTAGAGAAATCTTAATTGTGAACATAACATAACTTTTGAAATCATGATTTACTGCTTCGGAACATAACAGAGAGTGAAGAGATCTTTTGAACTATAGAAACTTTTAAAATTTTATCTGACCCTAATTCATTCCCTGCCTCTGAGCTAAACTGCTTTACTTGTCCATTTCATTAAAAATGGTGACTTTTATGACAGTCTTGGCAATCTCTTTTCTCCATTTGGAGTTTCATCTCTCAGTAACTTGATAAACCTTCTCATTCTTTAAGGACAACAGAAATGCTTTCTCTAGGGCCCAGGGAGTTAGCTCAGTGGTTCCAGCACCTGTCTTGCAACTGCAAGGGCCCGGGTTCAATTCCCCGGTAACCACATACCGTACTGGGTGTGGAGACTCACGCCCAGCAGCAACCAGTACCACATACCACAGTGCCGGGCATGGTGGCTCACACCTGTAATCCCAGCACTCGGAAGGCAGAGGCAGGAGGATTGCTGTGATGTGAGTTTGAGGCTGAGCTCAGGGCCAGCCTGAACCACAAAGTGAGACCCTGTCTCAAAAAAAAAAAAAAAAAAAAGAAAAAGAAATGCTTTCTCTAATCAGCAGAGCTAAGAAGGAATTATTTTTTTGTCAAAGTTTTCATGGCTGCTTCTACCATTTGTAAGGAAACCTTTAACTGTACTCACGTAGGCAATGCTTTACTTGCTTCCTGTGGTGATAGTCATCTGAGTTTTATGGTATTTCCTTGAATATAATAAATATTCAAAAAAACATGAGTGAATGAGTTGAGCATATTTAGGAAATGACTGTACAATTACATGGTTAGCCCAGTAATATTTGCTGTTTTAAACCATTTTATGGTACAGCCATCATGACTGGAGAGTGCTTTACAAAATGTTCAGTTAGATAGAAGCCTATAGTGAGTAATATATTGTACATTAGTTCTGTAAGTTGAAAACTTGTGAAGTACTCTGTGAACCAGTAATACTTACAATTTGACCCTGAGATAAAATTGTATAGAGTAACATCATAACACACAGACGATATAATAAATTACTATCAGCATTTACATATCAAATATTGCTTAGTATTTGGTGTGGGCTCAAACTCTTCTTCATGGACTCTGTGATTTTCACTAATAGTCTTATGAGACAAATCTAAAAATTCGAGGTCATTATCTTAAAATGTAGAGAAAGTAATATCAATACAGAGATTCCATTTAGAAATTGTTACTCATGATGAGATAGACTCATATTTATGTAGTGAGGTTGGCTGTAAAAGTTGAGCATGTACAGGAGGTGATTTGATTTTTATAGGTAGGTACTGTTGAAATCTTGTCAGAATTTTAAGATTCAAAACTTGTACATTACCGACGATGAAAGACTGTGAAAAGAATATTTCCCAAAATGAAGAGAGATAAAATTATAGGTCTGGTGACGTGAACTTGAAACTTGATAGTGCTGACCTTTCTAGGGACAGTGTTTTCAAGTCCATTACCTGGAATAGACCTGGGCTACAGCTTATTAAGTGAATGCCCAATGGTAATGGATTCCTTGAGAAGGGCATTGTGATTGCACTGCTGCTTGTGGGAATTTTACCAAGAATCGGTTTTAACAAGGTTAATTACATTATCAAGCTGAAAGGACCCTTCCTGTTTTGATGCTCAGGAGTGCCACTAGCTTTCTTTGTCCCCTCTGCCATCATGCACCTTACCAATGTGACGGGGGGGGGGTGTCATTTCAATTGTGTAGCATGACACTGAGGAACTGGTTTTATGTAATGTCTCTATTGTTCCTCATTTTGAAGTAACTTTTTAAATCTCTTGACAAGGTCATTTCCTTTTGTTCTGCAAGAATCTGTGAGAGGAGGTGTATTTGTTGAGTGGCATTTTGTCCCCAATAGAGAGGAGAAAGTGGTTAAACCTTCAGAGCTAAGAGGCCAAGAGGAATATCCCTTTCAGATCCCCACTGTATTGAGCAGCGAGTATTTGTGTTTCCCTATAATGGATGTGAATTTTCTCATGTGCCCCTTGTTATTTATTGATGAAATGTCAGGAAGAAGGATAGAGAGAGATTACAAATTTCTCTTACCTGCGCCTGATAGGTATAGTAGAAGACTTCAGGTTTTTCGGTTGCTGCCTGGTGACTGTCATTGGGTTGAAGCTTCTTAAGCACACTTCCCTTCTCCTTTCCTAGAACAGCATTCCAGTGCAGGAGAATAGATGCTGTGCAAAAGAGCAAATATGAAACTACAGAACTTTTGGAAATATAGAACTAATTTTGATTTAGAGAAATCTTAATTGTGAACATAACATAACTTTTGAAATCATGATTTACTGCTCAGGAACATAACAGAGAGTGAAGAGATCTTTTGAACTATAGAAAGTGACAGACTCTAGTCTTATAATTGGCTTGCTTCTGGTTCTTGTTTGGCCTTCATGGAACTGGAATGTCCTGGTATGTCTCTGGGTCCTGCCCTCTTCCTTAGCTGCACTCACTGTTCAATTAGCAGCATCCCCAGTCTGTTTGCTCAGTGGGTCACTGTGAGGCCACCTTCCCCTCTACCCATTGCTGCTGTTACCCATAGCTCGTCACTCACATCTACAGTTCTCACTGTACAGTGTCCCAGGCACACAATTTAGGCCTAAAGTTA
>PVIR01008895.1:0-55160 GCA_004026965.1 Petromus typicus | reverse complement strand
TGCAAGGCAGCACGTAAACAGCAGGCCCCTAGGGGCCACAGTGATTAAAGGAAAACAAATAGACAAAGACTACCCCCTATGGGGCTGGTTTGGGGCAGTTGAAAACAAGGAAGTGGGGCTGTATATAAGGGCTGAGAGCGCTGGCAATAAAGGCTTCTCCACCATTTCGTCTCCGCGTGATGACCCCTGCCCATGGTTCGATACCAGATGAGTAGCCCTGGGAACAGGACCCGACATCATCAAATCAGAAAAAAAGAAATGCAAGTCTTTATCTTTGAAGATATCATGAATACATATATGTTCATGTCATATCTGTGAACACATCATATATATTTATGCCATCTGCAAATATTTTATATATTTGTATAAAATGATATATATATATTGCTGTATATATATCACTCATAAAGATTATCAGAAAACTGTTAAATATATGAATTTGGTAAACTTGCAGGATAAAATATCAACATACAAAAGCCAGTTAGGCTTCTATACTCTAATAATGAAGTATCTGAAAAGGAAACTATGAAAACAATCCCATTTATAACACTACCATAAATTTAGCAGAATACTTAAGGAATAGCTTGACTAAGAAGTTAAAAGACTTTTATCTTTTTTTAAATTGAAATCTTTATTGGTACATTACATGTACACATCATGATGGCATCCAACAATGAGAATTTGTACCAGTATATGACACAACTTAATTCTTATTTTTTCCCATAGCCCTACCCACTGCCTATATACATAAAAAAATACTTTTATTTTAAAAGTGCAAAACATTGTTGAAAGAAAGTAGAAAATCCATAAATAAATAGACATAACCATGTTGATGAGTTGGAAGAATTAATATTGCTAGGATGTCAATACTGTCCCCCAAGTGATCTACATATTAAATATAATCACTATTAAAATTCCAATATTTGTGGAGAAATTATATAGAATATAAGAGAAATTCATATAGAATCTCAAGGGATCCCCCAGTAGCCTACCTAATCTTGAAAAGTAACAAATCTAGAGGCATCATACTATCTAATTTCAAAACCACAGTAAACAAACAGCGTGTAACTAGCATAAAGACAGACATGTAGAGCAATGGAATGGAGTAGGACCCAGAAATAAACCTTAGCATATGTTGAGTTAGTTTCAACAAAGGTCACAAAATCATTCAATGAGGAAAGGACAATGTTTTCAGCTAATGGCAAACTTTCTAATGCCCAAACTTGGATATTTCTGGAGCAACTGCTATTGTGATCTATACTTTTTTCCTATATAAAATATACTGAGATGAAACTGCTTTTATTGAAATTTAATTTATTGAGCACAGCATACAATAGAGTACACAAATATTAAGTTCAATGACTTTTTATATTTTCCTGCACACTGAACTTCATATAGATAAAGATGTGAACTATTACCTATATCCTAAGAAATTCTGTTTCACCTTGTTCCAGTCAGTACCCCATCCACTAAAGCTAACCATATTTTTACGTCTATTATCATAGCTTGTTTTCTGTTTTCCTGGCTTTTCACTTTTTTTTTTTTTAGGTTTTTTTGAGACAGGGTCTCACTTTGTGGTTCAGGCTGGCCCTGAGCTCAGCCTCAAACTCACATCACAGCAATCCTCCTGCCTCTGCCTCCTGAGTGCTGGGATGACAGGCATGAGCCACCACGCCCGGCACTGTGGTATGCGGTACTGGTTGCTGCTGGGCGTGAGTCTCCACACCCAGTATTGTTATGTGGTTACCGGGGAATCGAACCCGGGTCCTTGCGCTTGCAAGACAGGCGCCGGAACCACTGAGCTAACTCCCCAGCCCTGGCTTTTCACTTTTATATAAATCAGATCACATGTGTTCCTTTAGACTTCTTTGGCTGTAAATAATGTATACGACATTTGCTCTAGTTATTATATCTATCAAAAGTTCATTCCCTTTTGTTGTTGTGTAGTACTTTACTTTTCTCTTGCAGGTGGATATTTAAATTGTTTTGAATCTCAAACTATTATGAATTCAACTGTTATAGACATTCATATATTTGTCTTTATCAGGACATGAAATATCTCTCTGTTTATATATGTATGTAATTCAGGGTGAAATTGTTGGCAATAAGGTAGCCTCTGTCTTGATGTTGTGGATAATGCTGAACAGTTTTTCAAAACTGTTGAACCAGTCACCACTGTTACCAAATAGTGGAGGAGAGTTTCAGTTGCCCTACAATCCCATTAACACCTTGAATTGTCAAGTTGTTGATATCCTTTGCTTGTGTATTTATTATCTCTAGAATGAGTATAGAGAGCTCTCTTTTGGGTTTTAAGTGACATTTTCCTCCTGAGTAATGATGCTGAAATTATTTTTCATATACTTAGAGTTATTCAGAATCTTTTTGGAGAGAAAATATCTATCCAAATATTGCTTATTTTTAAAATGAATTGTCTTATTGATTCAAACATTCAGTATCCATCTATCTCTATACTATCTATATATATTCTTTAGCTATCCTAAATAAAAGTCCCTTATTAGATGTATTGTAAATATCTTTCACCAATATGTAACTTGAAATTTGCATTTTAATTGTGTTTCTTTTACAGATTTGCTGCTTTGTGTTTCTTTGGTTGTGTTTAAGATTTTTTTTCCTCTTTCAGGGTCATAAAAGTACTCTTTCTTTTTGTAGTACTGAGGAACAAACTCATAGCGTTACTCTTGCAAGGCAGGTGGCGGCGCCACTGAGCTAAATCCTGTTTATATTGCTTTCTTTGTTTGTTTGTTTGTTTTTTCAATCCTCATTCTGAAATTCTTTTATTCAGACTCCATTATACCACTCTCTTTTATCATTTTATTCTGTTTTCTTGTAAAAGAATTTTTTGGCAGTGCTGTGATTGAGGCCAGAGCCTAGTGTATGCCAAGCAAGCACTTCACCACTGAATACATTCCCAGCCTTCTCCTTTTATATAAAGTTTTGTATTTATCGTGAATAAATTTTTTCACAGTGTAAAGTAGGGTATCAAGATTTCTTGTTTGTTTGCTTGTTTGTTTGTTTGTTGTGGTACCAGGGATTGAACTTAGGCCCTTGTGCTTCCAAGGTAGGTACAGTACCACTTGAGCTAAATCCTGAGCAAAAATTCTTTTTTATATGTGCAGATATTCACCTGTTTCAGCATCATATTTTGCAGATGTCTTTCTCTTACTGAACTGTGGTGATACATTTTTTGCAAATTAAAGGACAACATTCCAAGTCCATTCATTCTGTTCTATTAATTTATTTTTATCCTTATACCAATCATACATTGCCCTAATTACTGTATCTTTATAGTAAGTTTTGAAATCTGATATTAAATACCCCAAATTTGTCCTGTTCTTCAAGATTTCCTGGCTACTCTTGGTCTTTTGCTTTGTCATATAAAATTTAAAACCAACTTGTCATTATTCTCCCCCAAAACATCTGTTGAGCTGTTGACTAGGATGAGATGGCTCTACAGATAAATTAGCAAAGACTGATATCTTACTAACATTGAATTTTCCAATCCATATATATAAAGTAAGTATCCATTTATTTAGGTTTTTTTAAATTTCTCTCAACTATATTTTGTGGCTTTGAGCTTTGTATCTTTTATTAGATTCATTCTGGTTCATTAACTTTGCTTCGATCTTAATTTCATTTGTAAATTTCATTTTCTACTGGTTAGATGCTGGTTATAGAACTAGAAATGGTTTTTAGTATATGTGCTGCTGAAGCAAGCACAGAAATGATTTTTATATATTGTTTTTGTATCTAGAAATCTTGCTAAATTTATTTATGAATTACAAAGTTTATAGATTCTTTTGAATTTCCCACATGTACTATCATTTCATCTGCTAGTAAAAACATTTATTTCTTGCTTTCCTATACTTCATGTACTGGGTAGACCCTTCCGTATACTGTTGAAAGAATCAATAATAGTGGTCACCCTTGCCTGTTTCAGTCTCAGAAGCAAAGTGTTCACTATTCCACTGTTGGGTATGATATTCAGTCAATTCAATGGGGTTTCTGATGAAAAAGATGCAGGAAATTCCTTTCTACTCACAGTTTGCTGAGTATTTTCATCATGAATAGATGCTGAATTTTATCAAATGCTTTTTTTTTAGCATGAGCTACTAAACACAGTAGCAATAAAATTCACATCATGATAAACTTTTGAATGGTGAGAACTGTTGTCATTACCTTCTTGGACTAGCTGCACGTAAGTGGAAAAACTGAATTACAGAGTTGGTGGAAGTCCATTACTAAGAGGTCTTTATGTGTCAGAGTTTGAAAGTAAGTATTCTTTTTCCAGTCCAATTTTTTCAAATATTATTATCTTCATATTTTTGGCTAATGTTAGTATTCCCCAGGTATTAAGATATAGCACTGGAACCAGGGGTTTAGCTCAGTGGCTCTGCACCTGCTTCACAGGCACAAGGTCCTGAGTTCATTCCTCAGTATATTAAAAAAAAAAAAAAAAAAAAAGAAGATATAGCACAGTTTATAGGCCTCTCTGCCACTGGAGGAAAAGTCTGCTAGTTAGTCTAAGAGTCTAGATGTCTCCTTATCACAGGCCTCCCTGGAGGCATATGGGTGAACTGTGTCTAGAGAGAGTCCAGCAAGGATGTCCCCTTCCTCTCTCATCCTTCAGCCCAGCAGACTCCATTCAAACTGGAGTTTGTAAACTCCGTCCACTTACTCTCTCATCTCCGCCAACCCAGACTGGAAAGCAGGACATAGCATCACTTCTGTGTGATGGTGACAGTAGGGCTGGGTGAGGAGTATTGCCAAATGATCTGGGGGCCCTGGAAGGCCCACCACATAGGGCCCCTTCCACCTCAGTACCAGGAACCTACACACTGTCTCCCCTGGGATCACTGCATACTTTAGGCAAATTCAAATAACCTAATTAGCACACTTAATAATTATCTATAAAATTAATGAATATCCTAAAACCTTCTGATGCTGCAATCTGAGCACAAATTGTTGCAGAACAGATGAAAGGTCAACAGAACTTGAAAATCAAGGCTTCCTACCCTACACAGAGATGAGCTCTTTTATAAGCTTTGCTAGTCAAAGAAAAACACAAGTTGCTTAATGAGGAGCGTCGGGTGCTGACATAAATTCACTTTGAGCTATTGGGAATTCTCCCTGTGGTACATTATGTTATGTTCGGTACCACCCAACTATCCATTTTCTCTAAGGTCTTGATTTAAATAGTGTCGTTCCCCCCACCCAAACATTGATAAATAAGATGCCTGGACTAGTGGACTTTACCTACTGCACGAAAGATTCTGCTGTTCAAACACAACCAAAACAAACAAGCCACTGGAGCTTTTTTGGACATCTTAGGTGTGTTCAACACTTTTGCATTTGTATTTTGGGACTGGAAATTCTCCCTTGTCACCATTCTTTCTCACAGATCCAAACTCCACACACATATTTTCAATTAGTTCCTGTGTGTCTTCAACAACTGAGCCTTTTATCTTCACCTTGACATAGGAAAGTGGCCCATCCTCCAAAAGCCCTGTCTACAAAGCCTTCTCTGATAGCCTCAGCAGGATTAGGGGAAAGGCAGATATCATATACCACTTATTGTTCTGTTACTGACCTCAGTGTGTTTCATCTTTTATTTTCCCAACTGGTTCCTTGAGATCCGAGACCAAATTCCACAATTCTTAGTATCAGCTCCTGCCTCATGAACATTTCTGGAGCTATCACAAACAGATGAAGTGATTAAATGCTACCTGCTGGGTCACTCCTGGCCCCACCATGCTTGGCATATCCTGTGAAGCAGTATCTCAGACACTCACCATCACTGCAGCAACGTCATTTCACTGATGACTTGAAGGGTGTTAGTTGAAGGGTGTTAATCCAATTCTAAGTGATAAACAAACACTCAACTTCAAGGATAACAATTTGGACAGGGCTCTGTCTAGATATACAACTCTGAGGGGCTGGGCCAGAGGTTTCAGGAAACTCCACAAGGATGTGGGTTGTAGATTGTACTTGGTGTGTAGCGTGCTAGAGGAAGCCAGCCAGCAAGACAGCTGTCTGCTTGCTCACTGACCATTTTCTCCTAAGTCCAGAACATTTGTAAAGCCAGGAGCTTTGGCACAAGGCCACTCTCATCTTTGCTGCCATGGGTTGATGGATATTAAACTTGTGCTGATGTGAATCACCATGCAAACATGCTTCACTAGAAGTACCACATGTAGAAACACTGCTTCTTTTATCATCTCTTCTACCTCTGTCAGGAACATACACTCACAGATGATGTGGAGATTAGTGGGGCGTCAGACTGCTCTGTATTTTTAGGCCTCCTGTCAACTCCCATCAGCTATGGCTAAGGCTGCAGAAGAGGATGGACACACCTCAGTGCCTTTGGTCAAGGCTCATGGGCTGTCTGAGGCAGAAGGTAGCCTGGGAGTAAGAGAAGAAAGAGCCTGCTCCCCGGTGCTACAATTCCCCTAGTGCTACAGTTCCCCTAGTATTTGGACCTCAGCTGCTGCCCACATTATGGTGGCTACTATTGCTTTTCCTGGCTGGACAGCGGCATCGTAATAAATGCAAACCCCTGCTTTGGGGACGGCCATTCTCTGCACTCTCTGTTCTTTCAAACCCGCCCCTTGTAGGATTGCCTGATAAAATACAGTAATGGAGCAAGGAGGATAGTAGGTAGGCTAGAAAGCCTCTGTCCTATAGGAGGTCTCAGTGTCCCTATGAAAGTGTCATATCTTAGAATATCTTTGTAGAGAGCCAGGCAATGTATGGGCTGAGAATCCCTCTGCTGAGAGATCAGAGAAGAAGCATAAAAGATAATACTGGAGTGAGCCTTGAACTGTGGAGCCTTTAAACAAAATGATTCCAGAAGATGAAAGCCCAGTTAAAGGAAGGGTGAGAAGCATGAGGAAGTGGGAATGCACTGCAAGGACCAGGTGTTTTCCCAGGCTGCCCATTCATCTTCTATATCATCTTGTCCCACTTTGGCTGGCAAGCTGGCTGCCATCACTTGGCATCATATTTACACCCAGCTACCCTATCCTAACCTAGCTATGAACAGAAGCAGAAGATGCATTCTCTTCTATGTGTCCGTGAACTGGAGGGCCGGGACCTCCTGCAAGTACTAGGGAAGGAAGCTACTCTGAAGGAGGAGAGACAGGCAGGGGGTAGAGTGCCTATCTTAGCCCATCGCTGACCCAGTTGCTGCTGCCATTGCCCCAAGACATGCATCACCAGCAATGAGAATCTGGTTCACTGGTGTCATGGCTCATCTAATTCCTCAATATACCCCAGCTTTATGCAGGGCAAAGATGGTATCCTATGTGTGTTGGACCACATTGTAGCATGCTGATTTGGTTCCTAGTAGATTCAAAGGACCTCATCTGGAAAATATAGAATCATGACACCTACCCTCATTTGTTGACATCATTATGTGGCTCTAGAAAGGAGATGAGAGATACTGTGCACAGCTCTGGTCTCATGCTGTTTATGTAGCTCACAATGATCAAGCTAGGAAGCCAGGAGTTGGGGCTCCCACCATGCTGTGTTCCCTCTGAAGCACCTCAGTTCTTATAGTGAAAAGGATAATATTTTTGTCCCCTGATAGGGAACTTAAGGCCTGGAGTGATAAAATAATCTGCTCCATGTCACAGTAGTAACAAATATAAGTATCTTATTGATGGACCTCAGAGTCTACGTTCTAAGCCTCTGTTCCCTTTTTCTCCTGAAAAGATCCCAAGTTGTCATTTTGCAGGAAGTGCCCTCAGGACCCTAACCCCAGATTATGAATATACAGCATGGCAGAGCCAGGAGGGGCTTTGCACAAAAGCAGATTATTCTTGTGGCTATTAGCTCTGGATGGACTCAAGAACAACATGATCTTCCATAATAATGTTTCAAATTACCTCCTAATTAATTAACTTTCAACCAAATATCTCTCACTGGAGAAGACATTGTAGGCAAGTAAGTCATGTTAATTTTCTGTGTTTAATACGCTTTTATGCTCATATATATACCTCAGGTTGAACAGTCGGAGCTCAGAATAAGAGTCAAGCAGAAAGAATCTCAGGCATCATTCAATCAAGGGATCCTTTATTCTCACACAAAAATCTCCATTAATCCCCAAGTATCCAAAGAATTTTTTTTTTGAGACAGGTTCTCACTTTTGTAGTTCAGGCTGGCCCTGAACTCAGCCTCAAACTCACATCACAGCAATCCTCCTGCCTCTGGTGGGATGAAAGGCATGAGCCACTATGCCCAGCACTGTAGTATGTGGTACTAATTGCTAGTGAGTGTGAGTCACTATGTCCAGCACTGTTGTATGTGATTACTAGGGATCGAACCCAGGCCCTTGCACTTGTCAGACAGGCACCAGAACCACTGAGCTAAATCCCCGGCCCTATCTGAAGAATTTTGAACATATCATCATAGCTAGTCCACACGGGCAACTGGGATGAGCTAACCTTTAGGATCAGGCAGACCTGGTGTTGTTGCAGCCAAATACCAAACTCCCTAGGTAACCTGGAACTCCTTATTCTGGTTAAAAGCTGACACTCTGATCTTTTCAGCATCTTTTCAAAAGTTTCATACATTTATTTCTATTCATCTTGGGCCTGGCCTCACCACCTTCCAGAACTGGCCTGAAACCCTGAAGCAGTGTACTGAGATCACACTACATGGTCATCTGCCCCTCCAAAGCAAACTGTCTGATGGCCATCATCCCTAGATGGGATGGGGAAAGACACAGATTTCCCCAAAGCCGTTGACTACTGCAAAGTCAGTAGCTTTGACTACTGCAAAGTCAGTCTATCAGCAAATGACCCTAAGCAGCACAGGCAGGAACTCTACCATTTGATTCATGATACTGATAGCTGCCAAGTTTCACCTTCCACCTGGCTTCCCAGTCACGTGACTGAAAAGGCCAGGTGGTGGAACTCCTGAACTGTCTTCTAAGCCAACAAAATGTGGAGTCCCAAAGAGCACGATATGGGAAACAAAAGTCAGTGGCAACTTTTGACCAAGTACAGCATGGAGCATTCCTTTTGCTTGAGAGGAAACCAGGTCTGAGAAGGCTTGAAGACACTTATCTGTCCCCAGAAAGGGGCTAACTGAACCTGAGTAGATGCAGAAGACAGGCCTCATGTGACCCTTCCCTGGTTGGCAGAAGTGGACCACTGAGGGCATGACCTGGAAGTGTATTCTTTTTCTTTTTTCTTTTTTTTTTTTTTTTTTGAGACAGGGTCTCACTTTGTAGTTCAGGCTGGCACTGAGGTCACTATGTAGCCCAGGTGAGCCTGGAACTCACAGCAATCTTCCTGCCTCTGCCTCTGAGTGCTGGGATTAAAGGCATGCACTTCCAGGCCTGGCACTGTGGTTGCTAAAAAGATTAACATTAAAAGGAAGACAGGTACTTTGCATCAGGACAATAGGAAAGATGACTTGAAAGCATCTCAGGAACTGGCTAGATACTACTCACCACTGGCTCAAAGATGCAAAAATATAAACTTCTATGTGAAAGGGTACCTTGTTCACTTAAAACCTCATGGGGAAATTTCTACTCAAGTTCAGCCTATAGGCACTATCAGGAGGTTGCAGCCATGTAGTACTAATTGCTGATGGGCGTGAATCACCATGCCCAGCATTGTGATATGTGGTTACCAGGGATCGAACTTGGGACCTTGCACTTGCAAGGCAGGTGACAGAACCATTAAGCTAAATCCCTCTGCCCAGAAGTGTATTCTTGCCCCAGCCCTTCTTTCTTTCTGCTTCCTAATTGCCATGGGTTGAACAGCCTTTCTCTGCCTTGCTCTTCTACCATGTCCTTTTTGCCTTAGAGCCAGCCAACCATGGACTGAAATCATGAGTCAAAATAAACCTCTCTTTAAGTTGTGGGTGTTGAGTACTGTGTTTCAGTTACTAGAAAGTGACAAAGACAGATCTCAGTTCCAGAGGTGTGGGAACACTGCTGTGACTGTACCTGACCAGGTAGATCAGAAGCCTGTGGAATTTAGGAGATACTGGATAGAAAAGCCCAAGAATGCTGTAAGCTGAGCTTGATGGGAGTCTGGTCAGAGCTTAGAAGACCAGAATATTGGCATACATGCACGCCACAAAGGCCACGTTCAGGATGTTTGAGTTCAGAACAAGGACTTCATTGAGATGTGCACTAGAGATCATGCGTTACAACCTGTCAGAAAATATGTCTTCTTTGCCCATTTCCTGAAACTTTTTTGGTAGGCTGAGATTAGAGGCAGTGAACAAATTTATCAGACAGAGGAAATTTCAAGGCAGCCAAATATAGCATGGGCACTTTTGGCTGCTTTTAGCCGTATCTATCATAATGATCAGGGGCAAAAAGCATATGTAAAAAGCTAGAAGTTTTAACAGAAAAGAGGCACGTGTAAAGCTGGAGCAAAGGAAAATGTGGTAACTAAAAAGATTAACATTAAAAGGAAGACTGGTACTTTGCATCAGGACAATAGGAAAGATGACTTGAAAGCATCTCAGGAATTGGCTAGATACTACTCACCACTGGCTCAAAGATGCAAAAATATAAACTTCTATGTGAAAGGGTACCTTGTTCACTTAAAACCTCACGGGGAAATTTCTACTCCAGTTCAACCTATAGGCACTATCAGGAGGTTGCAGCCATGATCCAAGGAGGTCCAGTTACTACTCAAGCTGACAGCTGATCGTGGCATCATCCACGTGATGCTGGTTTTGCAGGCATGCAGGACACAAGAGTGATGGGGTCGCAGGGGTTTTCACCAAGATTTCAGAGCATGGCCTGAGAGGCCAGGAAAAATGTGTGGCAGAATCACAGTCTTCTTCAGGAAGCCATGAGGAGGCAATATGTTAAACTGTGAAAATAAGTTGGAGATGCCAGGAACATGGAAAGTCCACTGAGGAAAGAGACAGCCAATGAGGAGGACCACCATAAGAGAGATGCCATGTGGGCTGCAACCAGTGACGCCATCCCAGGAGCCACTTTGGAGCTCAAATATCATCATCACCTGTCCTGGATGTCAGACATGGAGCTACAGGATTTAACATTTACCCTGCAGTCTTTCTTTAGTCCTATAGTGCTCTGTTCCTCTATTTTCCCTTTTTGGAATGGAGATAATTACCCTGTGTCATTGTATGTTGAAAGTATTTAACTTTATTTTTGATTTTTATCATAACTCATAGCTACGAGTGTGCCCTAAGTCACAGAAGAAACTTTGGACTTGGATTTTTCAGTAATTCTGGAACTGTAAAGACTTTGATGATTCTTGAGGTAGATCAAATGCATTTTTCATAATGAGATTTCCTACTTACACTGTTACTCTAAACAACATTACCATGAATATCTCTGAAGATCAATTTTTATATATTTCTCTAATTTTTTTACTTTAGCTGTAGTTCCAGAAAATAATTTTAAGATCAAAAGGCAAGTTATTTTAGGAATTTTAATTTATTTCTTTGTCTTGTTTTGTTTTTTACCTTGAGGGATCTTCCAAATGGCTCTGCAAGCATGCTGTGCCATATTTCTATGCATTGCAAGTAAATTGGGATGAGTTACAGGCCACTTCCTGAACTAAGTATGCCACCACACATTAAGAGCGACTGTCTCCTAAACTGTCCATAAAGAGGCTTTTTTGTGATTTGAGTTTTACCAAAACCTTGAGAAGGGAAAAGGGCAGACCATAGAGGGTGTGCTGCTACCTCTGCCTCTGTGGCTTCTGCTGGTGCTCCTCATTCCCATGGAGATGTCCACTCCAGCCCAGAGTCTCTTGACTTCTACATTATTGAAGTTTCTTTATTATTTGGGGACTATCTTATACATTACAGATTGTTTGGTGGTATTCTAACCTCTACCTACTAGATGCTGATAGTATCTGTCAGTTATGACAGTCAAAAACATCTCTAAACATTGCCAGATGTTCATGAAAGAGAAAGGACAAAATCAGTTAGGAACCACTGATCAGGTTGGGCATGATGGTGGATGTCTATAATCCTAGCACTTAGGAGGCTGAGGCAGGAGGATGACTGCGAGTTCAAAGCCAGCCTGGGCTACATAGTGAAACTCAGTCTCAAAACCCACCCCACTCCCTAAAAAAACCCCACTGATCTAACCAATAACCTATTTAAGGAATACCTTAATTTAAAAAAAGAAAGAAGACTTTGGTTCAAATATGAATTGGGTAGGTTTATGACCAAGGGTAGAAAGAGCAATAAGTGGTAAATGATTGTCACCAGGAGATAGCCTGTCATAGAAGAAAGACAAAGTAGCCACTGACTCCTACTAAATGTGTGCCAGTGACTAAGGGCTCTACTGGGGCAGTGAGCATAGCTGGAGAGCAATGCTGGGCACAGGGAGTAAAAGTAGTCTGTTGTGGGAGTTTCCCAGACATACTAGTATACCCTATAGTGACTGATGTGGTTCCTGCTAGCTTACTCAGTGTTGTTTTAATCTTTTAACATCAGTAGCATGCTGTCAACAATTCTGTGTTTGAAAGTGTACCACGCTGGAAACTACAATTCCAGCTTGAGCGCTGCAAATACCCTTCTGTAATTAAGTGAGGTTTGTTTTGTTTTGCTTTGCTGTTGTTTGTTTTGTAATTGAAGGAACAAACTCAGAATGCCAGCCCCAAAGCAAGAATGAGCTTAGCATTTAGGCTGAATCAACCAACATATTGGATAAGATCTTTGCAATTCCATAGCCCCAGTCAGCTGAGAAGTCAGATTGTTAAAGAATAGACTGCAAGACTAAAATGGATTAACTGTGCTTTGGTTTGTTCCTTTTTTAAGTGGCAAGAACAGTTCTCATCACCCAGTATCCAGGTTTTCAGGATGACCATGAGCAATATGTGCAGGATACTATTCTCTGAAACAAACACTTATCAAGCCAGACATAAGGCAGATAGTGGGAAAGAGATAGCAACTGAAGTGTGGCACAGAGAAAAGGTAAAGACCATTCTCTCCATGAAGAAAAGTCAGGAAAAACTGTGATCTATCATTTGTCTCTGTTACCTAAGATGTGATTAAACTTTCTGGACATTGAGGTCTCTCTAGAAACCCAACACCTAATGGAGAGATGCACTACAAGCAATTTGGGTAGCATGATTCACTAAAACAGGAAGTCTGTGTTCTCTTCTTTCTTTTCTATGCTAGGCCCTTAATCTGGTGTTCCTTTCTGCCCTCAAAAGGGGTGTAGGTTACCAGACAGGAAACAGAAGCTTCTGAAAGACAAGCCTGCTGAGTGAATCAAATTTTAGCGATTCAGCTGTATACAGCATGAAGCCTAAACAAAACTGATAATTATTCTGCCATCATGTAAAGATACAAATGTGAATGGTCTCAGCTCTCAAAGACCCTGGTTCCTAAGCACCTTTTTGCTGGTCGGTAGGAATATAACTCTAATCTACTTGCCCAACAGTGACTCTCCACTGTGTCTGTATAGTAGCCACCATGGAGGAAAGGAAGAAAGAGCGCATGCCCGGGATATCTAAGGGCAAGAGTTCAAACTCTGGACAACACTAGATACAAAAGATGATGTATATCTCCTCTCAACTCTCATTTGTAGGTTAAAATCAGCTATCTTGAGAGTAATAATACCATAAAAATTGGGAAACACTACAACAGGGCTTCATTTTCCCCATTGTTAAATACTTGTTAATACATCTTTTATACATCTCCTTAGAATCCACTGATAAATTAATGGCAAGGACATTCCCTAACTGCAAGGGAAGCTAAGAAATAGGGTCCTCAACAGAATAGGTGTGTGCTTAGCTACAATGTTTATTGCAGCAGGATAGGGTTTTGGAGACCTCTTCCATACAGACTTCTTGGGTAACAGTAGCACTGGTCCTGCCCCATGGCACCATCGGATCCACAGGAAGCTCTCACAAATCCTAAAAGTGTAAAACATACCTGCTTGCTGCTGCTGGCCATATGACCTTCTGGGCACTCGGAGCAAGCTACAAAGCTGCTCCCAACAGTCTGAGGTGAGGACTAACATACTCTAGTGGCTTCTCCAAAATGCTCCCAATCAAAATCTTTCTTATCCTACTCCCTCCAAGAATATAGGTTTGTAAGTCACTGGCCTCACTTTGGTATTTGATCTCCATCATATTTTCCCAGTTCAGCGTCCTATCATCCTACTATTCTGCTATTGTTAGCAACTAGCTGAGACACAGCTACTGTGAACACTTAGTTGTGCATACATCATCTAGACCTCAGATGCAATACTGAATGGTAATACAACACTGATAACCAATAGGTCAAGAGGAGGTGAGTTAAAGTGACAGTCATTAGGGTTCCTGAGTCTTCGTCGCAGAGTACTGTTTCTGAGGGGTCTGTTTTCAAGATTCCCCCCCCCCGCCATCCCTACTCACTTGAGTGTACTGCTGTTAGACCAGGCAGAAGTGACCCTCTCTGGATCCCACTCTTCAGATGCTTCTGCTCTGACCCCCTCACTTGCTGCAGTCCTGCTCCCAGGTGAGGAGTACACAGGCTCAACGGACATATCCAGCCACACATGACCCTTCCAGAACATACTCTGGGTGAACCTCTTTTCAGGCCTTAATGACCTTCAGTCTTCTCCCTTGGTTCTAGTGAACCACTGGTGGGTACACCCCTAAACCTGAGAGATGGCCAAGGGTGGCTATTTGGTGAAAAGTAACTAGAGAGCCTGGTTAGGGCCTGGGCTGTCCATGTGCCTGCATGCAACACTCCTCAGAGGGCAGGATGGAAAGAGAACAAGGGTGGGCAGGGTTTTGGGGGCCAGCTTACCTTGTGCTGCCACATTGCAGTGCACAATTCTAAGGAACTTAAGGATTCTAAATTTAAACTCAGTTTTCTAGGTCATTACAAAGCTACATCTGTCAAGGTAGGAGGAAGGAAGTACACTTTACCTTGCTTTGTGAGCTTGATTTACAGCAAATACATACACATATGGTTGGAGGACCTCTATTTGTACCCTCACCCTGGGCTCCCAGATGTTAGGACCAGCCCACTCCCAGGAGTGCCTTTCTTTTGGTCCACATTATTTTGATCACAGAATGGCATTTACAGAGTACTCCTATTTTTAAGTAACTTGGAAGACAGAGTTTTAAAGGTAAAAAGCAGCCCATGGTTGCACTAAAAAGTTTCCTTTTGTACTAAGGGTGATTTCCTTTCACATCTGTAAGGGTATTAAAAGAATGAAACAGGTGTGTCTCTGGGGTTAGAAGGTTGGGCAGTCTTAGCTCTAACTTGACAGAGATGTTAATAAAGCTACTAGGGTGGTCTGGGGGAAGGAACCATCAGAGAGTGAGCTGGGTGGGGCTGAAGATTTACTATTTAACATGTTCCCCTAAATGAAGAAAATTATTTTCTTTGATAAATAACTCACTTGCTAAGTGGAAGTCTTAGATATCATCTATTTCAATGATTTATAAGCCTTTATCAATAAAATATAAGAGACTTTTCAAAATGAAAGCACATGTGAACCCCAACAGTAAGACAGCCAAAAGTGAGAAATAAATTTCTTAGACCATTTAAGTCATTATTGATTGGGGGAATAGTTCACTATTTATAGATGTCCTTGAAATTCCCCCCTTGGAGGTCTAGGTTCCTCAGAGCAGAGATTAAAATCACTAACCTGGTAGTATAGGAGATCTGGCAGGTACTGATCTTCCTTTTTTCTACTAACAGCCCTTCCTCCCACTCAGGGATCAGGCTACATGGTTTAGATAGAGCAGACTTCATACCTTCCTGTTTCCATACAATAGAAATCACATGTCATAGGCCTGGCCAATCAGCACATTCTATCCCCAGCTACAGAGAAAGAAAGTGACAAAGTAAGGCCCAATCAGAGACCTGCTGCAGTGACAGTGACAGTGTTGTATCTTTGCTATTAGGTCTACTGAGAGAGCAGGAAGCCAGAGGAAACCAGAGAGAGAGTTCTGAACACACACAGGAGAAGAAGATTGGGTCCATTCCTTATGAGCCAGATCGCTCCAAGCATCTCACTCATCTGAACCAACAGAATTTTATTCCATAGCCAGTTTGGTTAGATTACTGAAACACGCCAATAAGAGAGTGCTTATTGGTCCGACTCACACATTTTATGTATGAAAATACCAAAATAAGAAGACAAGCACTACCCATGGTTCCCGGAGTCTAGTTAGGAGTCTGGAGCAGCACCTGCTCTTCACAGACATGATCATTTGTGCAGTTTTTAACTTCTTCAGGTTCTTTTTATTTTTATTGCCAATGAGACTTCTAGGTAATAGAGACATTGGAAGAAGCATCCGGGTATAAGGCCAAACCCACACTCAGGGAAAGACCAGCTTTCCACAAAGGTTCATCTGGGAGCCAGGGAAGGTCACTTTGTCTGAATTACCCTCTTGTACCTTCTTTGCTGCCTGCAGTTCCACCATAAAATTACATTTTTCCTAAATAAAGCATTTACTTCTTTGGATTTTTCTTTTAAAATTCAGCCTTTCTGGGCAAAAGTGACATGTACCTCTACCTCCATTATGAGAAGAAGTTGACTAACTCCTTTAGAACACAGCCTCCAAGTAAAGCCTGAGATGTTACAGGTAAGAGGAGAGGGCATGCTGCAGCAGGTTCTTACAAAACCCTGATGGAGAAGGCAAACACACCATGGGAAAAGAGAGAAGTTCTATGAGTGAATATCCAATCACATTGCAACTAATTCTAAAGAAGGAAAGAGACGTGAAGAGAAACGGACATGGCTTCTTCCAACTCTGTCCCATCCAATTCCTACTTGGATGATGCCAAACAAGTTATTTAATTTCTCTGAGCCCCCACTCCATTGGCTATTGTCTTCATCACTTTTCTCATCATTGGCACAATACACAGTCCCTGCAATTTAAAGGAGGAGAGGCTTACTTTGGCTCCCATTTCAGCAGTTTCAACTCTTTGCATGGTCTGCTGGCTCCAAGGCAGGAAGGCATGGCAGAAGAAAACTGCTCATACCATTGTGGCCAAGAGACAGAGAGAATGGAGGAGCAGGGGAGGGAGCTGAACTGTCCAGGCCATACCCACAATGACCCACCTCCTCCCACCAGACCCCACTTCCAACATCACAGTCAGCTATAGACTCATCAGTAGGTTAGTCCACTGAGCAGCATCTGCCCTCTCGGTCCAGTCACCTCCCCAAGCCCCAGCTATGGGCATATGAGGCTTGGGAGTATCTAGGCTTATACCATTGCACCTGTGCACTAAAAAGTACAAATACTCTCATTTTCATGAAGATGAAATAAACATGGAAATACCTCCTTGACAGCAAGTGTTTAATACCTGAGTTTCCTGTGATCAAAAGAAAAAAGGAACCATCTCTGTGTGAATCATTCCCAGAGTTCTCACTCTTCAATTATACAACAGACAGTTTAAAACGAAAGATCTAGCCACCACATGAGCCACCATGCCCTGTAATCCCAGCCCTGGGGAGGCAGATGCAGGAGGATTGACACAAGTTCGAGGCTATGCTGGGCTACATAGTGAGTTCAGGGCCAGTCTGAATTACAAAGACCTTATCTCACAAAAATAAATAAATAAATAAATAAATAAATAAGAGGAAAGACTTCCTTCTCTACGTGGAAAGTACTGTACCTCCTGGAAGCAGTGAGACTCTGTAATCAGTCTCAGCTTTGATCACTCCCTGGAGCCAGAGCAACCAGTGAAACCAGGAGCTCACATCTGAGCTGGCGATCACCAAGTTTGTGTCAGTAATGTGCACACACATAAGGCAGAGTGCTTTTCTTCTGACCCAAGGGGTGGCAGGTTCCCAAGCACAGGACAGGGTGCCTCACACCCAGGAACAGGTGAGGAACCAGGGTGCATATTGACTATCACTCAATAAATCATAGCTATCCTGCAGTACAAACAGATCATCTAACCTTACTCATGATCTTTTTCTCTAGCTATCTTGTCCAGGTTGACACCAATGCTTCAAAATAGGCAATCTGTGAAGGACTTTTGTAGTCCTTTAAGTCAGAACTAGGGGGGTACAAAAAAAAAGAACTAGGTACCGAGCTAGGTGATGGGAAAGAAAAAAAATAAATAAAACACAACACTAGTTTCACACCTTCCAAGCTCCTTAATCTTGCTCAAGAGCCCAGTTTTGGAGATAAAATGTCTCCCATGCACAGGTACTAAGAACCTCATATTCTGTAATCCCAGCAGTATAGAAAGCTGAAGCTTGAGGAGTGTCAGGTTTGAGACCAGACTGGGCTATTATTTATCATCTTAGCAAGACCTTGTATCAAAATAAAACCACTAACAGACTGGGGACACATGTCAGTGCAAAGGCCATAGCTTTGATCCCCAGTCTTTACACACACATACACACACACACACACACACACACACACACACACACACAATCTCATTTGTCACTGCGAGGGGTGGGGTTCATTTGAAAAGAAGAGCTAATGTTTGGGGGGGGAGTGCTACAGATACTCCACTTGCATCAGTATCTCCTGTTTATACCTAGAAATCAGGCTGAGCTTTTGGAGGGCTGAGGATGCCAACTGGGGAGGCCCTAGACAAGGCTTGAGCTGGAATAATGGAATGCCCTAACTGCAGGCCAAGCTGACCTCCCAAAGTATGTTTGGGAGTTTGCATCTGGAGCCCAACTGCTCGAAGAGAGTCAGGCCCACACAAATGCACAAGGCACAGCCCGACCCTTCCCCAGTCCTGGGCCCAGAGCAGAGCTGTGTACCGAGCCCTTCCCACAGGCATCTCAGGAAGGGGGCACCTGACCTGAACTGCTGCCTACAGCAGGCCAGGACTGTTCTTGGAAAACACCCCCACAGGAAGACCCAGGTCCACAGCCACAGATCCTGAGCCAGTCAGGCTGGCCAAGAGCAGGATGCAGGAAGTGTGTTGGCCTGCCTTGCAAACAGAAAGAAGGATAGATGAAGTAGGAGAGGGCTGGTGCCCAGGGTGCTCTGGAGGGGAGACTCTCATCTTACCAGAGCCTACTCTGGATCCCCACGAATCTCTCATCCAAACTGTTTCTCCACAAGATGACCTCACATGAAGCACTCTGCCAGGTAATGGTGGACTCTTGTCCTAAGAAACAGTTTTGAATGGGTAGGCATTACAGAAAGCTATGGGTTTTGGGCCCTTTGGACCTTCTTGTAGAACAGATATTTGTTGTCACAGATGAACTCAGAGACCTGTGACCTTTTCACAGCCTGGGTTGGGTAAGGCCCAAAATAAGGACAGCTGTGAAAGGAGTCACCAACATGCAAGTCCATGCTGCTCACCCCGCCCAGGAGCACTGGAATGTCTTGTGGATCTCATGTGCTCCCATTTGCCATAAAAGCCAAACAATTATGTCCACCACCCCCAAGAGTTCTTCACCTTATCCTGTTTTCCTTGTTTCTCTAAGCATCCAATCTGTCCAGTCCTACCTGATCTGTAAGCTAAGTCCTTTCCACCAGTGAAGCAGTCACAAGCACTGAGACACTGGATTTCTGGGAATAAACTTATATCCCAAGAAGAGTGATCACCCATACAGATAAGTCCAAAGCCCAGGGATGCCCAGGCATGATTCTCAACTCATTCATGAAACAGCAAAAATCTTAAGGCCCAAGAACAGAACAGTGATTTCTTCCTCTTCTGGTCCCAAGACATAGTTTGATCTCTCAGCCCATCTTTGCCCAAAGTTGCCACCCTTAATCACTCTATTTTCATTTAGGCCTTCACATTTAAAAGATACTCAGTATTGGTTCAGATATTCACAGGTAAAAATTCCAGTCCATTCAGAACAATGTATCGGAGCAATTTTCCATAACTTTGGCTGGCCTCAGTTTCCTCATGTAAAAAAATTAAATCAATAGTCCCTCTTTTTTAGATCTAAAATAAGACGTTGGATACAAAGTACCCTACATAATGCCTGGCACATAATGGGTTTTCAAACCAACATGGTACCCTCTTCCATTGTCCCTGTCATTCCCTCACCCACAATCCAAAGGGATTTACCCTTTGGGATGGAGTAGAGTGGAACAGGTTCAAGAGAAGTTTGGGACGCCACACTCCAGCCCATCCCACTCCACCCCCTACACACAAACAAGGTCGGATCTAAGTCTGTTACACTCATGTAGGGCTCAACCGTTCCCAGACATCTTTTATTAATAAGATGGAGAAGGATAAGCCTCATGTAATTAATAAATCATTAACAGCATTACTTTTGTTCAGATAAGCCCATTAAATTATTCTTATTTCTTTACAAAAGCTCAGGCCTGGGGGCCTCTTATAGCAAGTTGATTTTATGAGAAATCTGTGCCCAGGTGGGAAAGCAAGGCTCTGGAGGTGGGGGTGAACCGCATTCACTTGCAAAGGAGCTCAGAGAGCGGACATTCAATCACACCTCTGTCTTTTGAGACAAGCTCTGAGTCTTCTCTAGCACCACAACTGACAAGACAAGCTCTGCTTGGCAGAGTTCCCCCAAGAGAACTCAAACACTCCTACCCAGATGTGGCCAAAAGGTTTCCTCCCTGATACCAACACAAGCCACTGCTAGAGTCTGCTGTGGCCATGCTAAGAAAAAGGCATAACTGAATTGAGAAGGGAGAAGGTCCTAAATGATTAGGAATGCCTGTCAAGGGTAGGAGACAGTACACAAAGGCACTAGAGACATGCCTATTCATTCCATCATGCATTCACTCAAGCATTCTACAAATAGTGAGTATCAAATATATGCAAGGATCTGGAGAAAACGTGTGGAACAAAAAGAGACCAGTGCCTGCTTTCACAGGGCTTATATGTGCCGTCTCTGAGGTCCTGTTTCTTTTCCAGGCAGGAAGCTACAACAGAGAATAGCTTCCTAGGACATGTTGAGAGTCACTGGCAAAACTGGCAAGAGCTACTTCCCCAGCCTTTGCTAGCCCCTGCCTCCTTCAGAAGGACAGCAAAGGGATCCCAGCTCTCCATAGCTACTTCCCCCAACTTGTACACACTCAGCTCTTCTTCCACCTTCTCATGCATGCACTCTACCCTCTGACAGTAGCGACACATTCTCACTTACTTTGAAGAAATGCTTTGAGCATGTTTGTTTGTGTACAAGGCCAATGAAGTGAAGCACATAGAAACTGCCCCCCTCAGAAGTTGGCTAGCTGATTAGATAGGAAGGCTAAGTTAAAAATAATAGCAACACAAAACAGTAGGAAGAGTAAGCAATATACCTTAGTAAAATGCACTGAAAGATTAATGATAAAAGGCCATCCTTGCAATCCAAGGAACACAGGAAGGCTTTTTGAAGGAGACAATGTTAGGACTGTAGAAAGAAAGATCGCAGAGGGCTGTCGAGTAATGTTAGGGAATTTGGACTTATCCTTTGACTCTTCACTTGTTCTCCCACAGATATACACAGGGTTCCATTATATTAACCTCTTGTACTTAATTTGAAAGGGAGAGGGTTTTAGAGATTCTCAAAGTTTTGTTGCATCTATACCTATAACAAGTACACAGAAGGCCTAAACATTGATACAGATTAAACTATGAAAAAATACTACTATGAAAATACTAGAATAAAACATAAGAGAATATTGATAGATACTTGGGATGAAGAAAACTTACAGAGCAAAGACAGAATCACCCCCCCCAAAAAATGTACAGCCAGAACTATGAACTCAGGTTTTAGGTTCACATCATTGGCATGCTAGTCCTTCAGACCCAGAATCATTACTACAGACCTAAGATCCAGGCTCATTCTCACAGACATAGGTTCTAGACCTGCCTCGTGCACCCTGATGCCAGGTCATCCCCCACAGAATTGGGACAAGCAACATCTCTGTAGATGAGTACTAAGCCATACTCAACAGGCTCAAGCTGCAGGCCTAACACAGTGCCAGGCTAGTACCTGCAAACCTAGATCAAGGCTCAACCCACAGATTCAGGCCTGAGCCCATCCACATGGCTAAAGCTCCATCCCTGTCCTCAGGGAATAAAGCCAACACCACAGAACCCAGGTAAGAGGGACACCTGCATACTGATTCAATCACTATGCTATATTGTTCAAGGACTCCAATAGCAAGGCTGCTCATAGGCTCACCAACTGGCTCACTCAAAATCATTTCATAGGTCTTGCCCTGCTGAAGCCAGTCTGATAGATGGGAAGAGGTACCTACATCTTCACATGGATAGACACCGATGCAAGGCCAAATAGTGATAAAAGACATCACAGATCACAGCAATAAATGCAAAATGTATCATGTTAATAGAATGGAAGAATGAATATTGTAAAAAAAAAAAAACTTGTCATACTACCTCTCAAAATCTACAGATTCCACAAATCTTTATCAAAATCCCAATGATATTTTTCACAGAAAATATAATATTTTCATAGAAAATATAATAGTAAAATTTTTATGGAACCACAAAAGACCCAGAATAACCAAAGAACTTCTGAACAAGACAAAGATGATGTATCACATCTGATTTTACAATATACTACAAAGCTATAATAACCAAAACAGTATGGTATTACATAAAGATAGCTATATAGGCAAGTAAAATGGAATAGAGTACTACGGTGGCTGTGTCTAAAAGTCCCCCTAAGGCTCATGCAGTCATAGATGTGGCTTTTCAGAGGTGCTCGGATTTAGAATGTGTGGTTGATTCATAGTGCAATGCTAGAATTAAGGGTGCTAGGATTAAGGATATGTGATCACTAATTCAGTCCACTAATTGGCTAGACACTGCCCTAATCCCAGGATTCTGAATAAAATGTAAGAGGGTAAAAAAAGAAAAAGCTGCTAAGGGCTCTTTCTTGCTTAGTTTCCTTCTGATCTGCCATGAACCATTTCTCCTCTGTGATGCCTATCTGCCATGACTCTTGTCTCAGAGCCAGCTGATTAGAGACTGAAACCTCTACACACTATAAATTAAATAAACCTTTTCTCTCTTAAGTTGTAGGTCTTGGGGATTTTGTCTCAGCAATGAAAAAAGTAACTAACACAGATCTGGAATCAGAGAAGTGGGGCCATTGCTATGACTATACCTGACCATGCGTTTCAGGAGCCTTTGGGACTGACTTGTGGAAAGAGTTTGGAAAAGTTTAGAGATGCTAATGGAACAAAACAGAGGTAGAATGCTTAGGCAGTACATGACAGAAGATTCTGGTCAGAGCTCAGAAGACTAGAAGGCTGACAGAAATAATGCCAGTCTTGGGAAGTTTTTGCTGAGAAGAAAGATTGCTTTAGTTGTGGGGCTCCAGACAATGTGTATTTCACCTTGGTAGAAAGTTTGTCTACATTTTACTCATTTCCAGAGATTAAGGGCAGCAGACTAATTCATCTTACAGAAGAAATTTCAAAGCAGTCTAATCCTGAGGCAGTAGTAGGGCTACTAATGGGGGCTTTTAGCCAGATTTATGTTAAGAATCAAAAGCAAAAAACAATGATTCAAAATGTTGTGAGTTTAGACAGAAAGGAAGCTCCAGTAAAGTTGTGGCCTCCAACGATGGCACAAATGAGAAACTGGGCACTGAAAAGACTGGCAAGAAAAGGCCAAGTATATCAGAAAAGAATAGAAAAGATAGCCTGAGGTCATCACCAGAACCAACAGTACTCTAGGCTTTGCTGCCTCAGAGTTGCAAAGGTAAAAGATTCTGCTTTGAAAAGAGAGCCCCAGAGCATTACATTCCAAAATAGTGGTAACCTAGGGAAACTGCTCCTTAGGATTTGGCACATTGACACCCATCTCCTGCAGCCAAGAGAGAAGGAAGCCTGGCTTCTGCTCTAGCTGGTGGCAGACCTTGCCGTCATCCACATGGTGCTGGTTATTGGTGCAGGCAGAAGGCCAGAGCTGTGGGTTCAGGCAGGCTTTCTTACAGATTTTAGAAGCAGGCCTGAGAGGTCAGGCAGTGTGCCCTGAGAGGGCAGTGTATGAAGCTGAGTGTGAAATCAAGGGTGTAGTAGGACTTCAGAAATTTGGAGAAACCAGGAACGTGGATTGTCTGAGGAAAGCTGAAAGGAGGGAGCAGAGCCAGACCAAGAGAGAAGTCATGGGAACTACAATCATCGGAACTGTTGCAGGAGCTGAACTACCCAAGCCATGCCACGGATTGCCTCAGATGCTGAATGTGGAACCACAGGACTTAGTGTTTGCCGGCTGGATTTTGGTCCCATTCTTTTGTATTCCTCTATTTGTACCTTTGGGAATGGCAGTATCTATCTTGTGCCATTGAATGTTGGAAGTATTAAACTTTCTTTTCATTTGTACAGGAGTTTGTACTTAAGAATTTGACTTAAAACTCAGAGATTTTAGACTTGGACTTTTCAGCAATGCTGAAAATGTTAGGACTTTAGCAACTCTAAGAGATGGACTAAATGGCTTTTGCATAAAGAGATATGCATGAGTCTTTGGAGAGTTGAGGCAGAATGTTATGGACTGTGTCTAGACATCCTCCCAAATCCTCATGCAGTCATATGTAGTGTTTTTGCCAATGTGTCTGAATCCAGTGTGTGTGACTAATTCATGGTGTAATGCTAGGAGTAAGGGTACTAGATTTAAGGGTGGGTGATTAGTAACAAGTTACTAATTGGTTTGGCATCTCCCTAATCCCAATAGTCCAGATAGAATATTAAAGGCTAAAAAAAAAAGCTGCTATTGTCTCTTGCTTGTTTTGCTACCTTCTCCCTACCATGAACTATTTCTCCTCTATGAAGGCTGGTTGCCATGTCACTTTGCCTTGAAAGTGCCTTTGCCAGCTGACTATGGACTGTGGACTGAAACCTCTACAAACTATCACCTGAATAAACGTTTCCTCCCTTAAATTGTGGGTGTTGGGCATTTTGTCTCAGCAATGAAAAAAGTAACCAACACAAGGACCAGGAAATCTTTTTTTTTTAATTGAAATCTTTATTGGTACATTACAGATACACATCATGATTGCATTCAACAATGAGAATTTGTACCAGTATATGACACAATTTAATTCTTATTTTTTCCCATAACCCTACCCACCCTCCCACCTCCACCCCACATATACATAAACTTTGTTTCCTTTCTTTTTGTTATAATCTCATTATTTTTCCCCCTTCACTCCATTACACGTTGAGTGTTTTCCATTTCACAATATATAACATACATTCTAGAACTCATTTATATCTTTATTTTCTCATACCAGAGAAAAGATACGATATTTACACATCCGTGACATATTTATTTCACTTATGAGGATGTCCTCAAGGTACATCCATCTAAGTATAAATGATTCAAACTTATCATTTTTATGGCAGAGTAATATTCCATTCTGTAGAAGAACCACAGCTTTCTTATCCAATCCAGTTGATGGACATTTGGGTTGTTTCCAAGATTTAGCAATCACAAACTGAGCTGCTCTAAACATAGGTGCACATACATCACTGTGATATGACTCTTTTAATTCTTGTGTGTATATACCTAGCAGAGCGATGGCTGGGTCAAATGGGACCTCCAATCCTAGCTTTTTGAGGAATTTCCAAACTGTTTTCCACAGGGGTTGTACAAGTAGTTCAGGCTGGCCCTGAGCTCAGCCTCAAACTCACATCACAGCAATCCCCCTGCTTCTGCCTCCTGAGGGCTGGGATTATAGGCATGAGCCACCACACCTGGCACTGGACCAGGAAATCTTTACATTTATGGTCAATTGATCTTTGACAAAAGTGTCAAGAACATATAGTGGGAAAAGGATATTATCTTCAATATGTAGTGTTGGGAAAACTAGAAACCCATGTGTAGAAGAATAAAATTATATCCTTAAATTACATACAAAAATTAATTCAAATAGATTAATAATTTTTTTTTTTGAGACAGGGTCTCACTTTGTGTTCAGGCTGGCCCTGAGCTCAGCCTCAAACTGACATCACAGCAATCCTCCTGCCTCTGCCTCCCGAGTGCTGGGATTACAGGCATGAGTCACCACGCCCGGCACTGTGGTATGTGGTGCTGACTGCTGCTGGGCGTGAGTCTCCACACCCAGCATGGTATGTGGTTATCAGGGATCGAACCCAGGTCCTTGTGCTTGCAAGATAGGCACCAGAACCACTGAGCTATACCCCCGGCCCCCATAGATTAATAATTTAAACTTAAGACCTAAAAATATAAGATTCCTAGGAGTTTTTGGATATGACCCCAAATGCCCAAATAGCAAAAGCAAAAGGACAATTGGGATAGCAACACACTTGCAAAAGAAATAAATGGTGGAGTGAAGAGGTAACCCACAGAATGGGAGAAATTATTTTCAAATAATGATCTGATAAAAAACTAAAATCAAAAATATATAAGAAACTTCTTTAACTTAATACAAAAAAATAGCCCACTTTAAAATTGAACTGAGGATCTGAGTAGATATCTTTCCAAACAAGACATGTAATTGACAAATAAATGAAATCTCTAATATTCAGGTAAATGCACATCAAAATCAAAATGATATCACCTCATATTTGTAAGAATGATTATTTCCAGAAAGACAATAGGTAACAAATGTTGGCAAGGCTGTAGAGAAAAAAAGAACCCTTATATAATGTTCATAGGACTATCAGCTGCCCAAAAGCTTTAAGAAAAAGAATCTGAAATTTTCTCAAAAAATTAAAAGTAAAATGTTCATCAAATCTAGCAATCTTACTCTGGTTTTTACAAAGGAAAGAAATTCAGTGGCTTAAAGAGATAGCTATACCCCTATGTGTACTATAACACTATGCACAATAACCAAGATAAAGAACTCGTGTCCATTTATGAATGAATAATAATGTGATATAATATTATTCAACCTTTAAAAAGAAGGAAAGTCTGTCATTTATAACCTCTTGAATAAATCTTGTAGTCATTATAATATGTAAAATGAGCCAGGCACAAAAGGAAACTTACTACATGATTGCACATATAGAGAGAAACTTTAAAAGTTAACTGAGATGCAGAGAATAAAATGGTGTGGTGAGAAGGTAAGACTGAGGGTGACAGTGGGAGCAGGATCAGGAGGTTCTGGAGATCTTATATACAGCACTATGTCTACATTAATATACTATAAGAGTATAGATCTTAAATATTCTTATCACCAAAACAATGCATAATAATAAAAGTTTACATTTTATATATGTAAAATGTATATATGTAACTATATATGTTATATATATGTAACATATATAGTTACATATATGGTACATATATATTAATTATTTAATTTTAATAATTTCTGTGTATATAAACATCAAAACACCAAGTTGTATACCTTTAATACACATATGTAAATTTTATTTGTCAATTATACCTTAATAAAAGTAGGACAATAAACTTAGGAATAAATACAGATGATTCTCTATACTTTGCATTTTCCAAATTTTCTGCTATACCATTGTTATGGTTTGAATATTAAATGTCCAAGAAAGGCTCATGAGCTAAAATGAAAGATCAGTTACTGTAATACTTAACTGATTGTGTCAACTTCAGTAAGAAACACCTAACTACACTGTATCAGCATAGTTCTGGGTGTGACTGATGGGATTTACTGAATACAGAAGATCCACTTGCATGTGAGTGACAACAATCAATAGGTTTGCTGCCTGAGTGGAACCAAAGGGAAATGAAGACGGAAGGCTCATTTGTTTCTTTGAAAGAGATTCAGTCTTCACCTCTACCTTGGACATTGTTTCCTGGATTTAGGGCAGACTCTTCAGTCTCTAGCACAGACCCTTCAGTCTTGCACTGCAGACCCCTTCACAGTGGTTCTGGCATCTGTCTAGCAAGCACAAGGTCCCAAGTTCAATCCCCAGTACCACGTACCACAAATCCGGGCATGGTGGCTCACACCTGTATCCCAACACTCAGGAGGCAGAGGCAGGAGAATCGCTGTGAATTCAGTGCTGGCCTGGGCTATATAGTGAGTTCAGGGTCAGCCTGAACTACAAGGTAAAGACCCTGTGTCAAAAAACTAAAAAAAACACTTTCCATAGGACCCTACAGGGAGATGCAGGCCTTCAACCAGATCCTTCAGTCCTCTAGCATCTCTCTCTCTATTTCCCAGCTGCCTCAAGGTGAAGAGTTTGCCTCTGAAAAGGACTTCCACCTTGATCTACTGTACTGCCACAGGCCCAAGGCAACCAGACCTAGTGACTCCTCACTGAACCTTCTGAAACTGTGAGCCAAAATGAATCTTCCTTTTAAATTGATTTCCTTAGGAATTTTGTCATGGAAATGGCAAGCTGACTAACACAAATTGTAAGAGTGTACAAAAAACAGAAAAATTGTAAATATGCTCACTTAAAACTTAAATTCCCTGGAACAGTGATGGTGAACCTTTCAGAGCTTTCAGGGACACAAACAGCCCACTTAGCATGCATGCCACAGCTTTGCCACCACTGCTCTTGCACATCAAGGACAAATGTGAACATCAGATGAGGAAAATGTGTGATATATACAATAAGAAATGGATAAAAGACTCCAAAATAGGAAGAATTTTCAACCAAAAAAAAAAACATTTGAACAGGTAATTCACAGAGGAAACACAAATAGTGTATAGATCAGAGCCTGTGTACTACGGACATTTGGGACAAGTGATACCAATGGCACCACTTTATTGACACCATCACTGTCATCATCACCACCACCATTATCTGTTGTACAATCAAAAATATCTCCAGACACTGACAAATGTTGCCTGCAGGCAAAATTACACCTAGTTGAGAACTACTACTAATGAGTATGTGAAAACATGCTCAGTCTTTTGAATGAACAGATAATTTCAAATTGAAATAACAATAAAACATCACAGACATCTTTCAGATGAAGAAAGGCAGCATATGAAGAAACGTTCAACATCACTGGTCATTTAAGAGATGTACAGGAAAATAACAGTGAGATTCCATCTCACTCCAAAAAGAATGGCTGCTCTCATGAAATCAACCAACAACAAATGCTGGCAAGGCTGCAGGGAAAAAGGAAACTTTTTCCACTGTTGGTGGGAATGTAAATTGGTGCAACTACTGTGGAGATTCCTCATAAAACTAGGATTAGAGTCCCCACATGACCCTCCTCTTTTCCTGAGAGACATACACATGAAAAAATTAAAAGATTCACATCACACCAACATATATGCACTCATGTTCACAGCAACTCAATTTATAATATTTAAATCTTGGAAGCAGCCCAAATGCCCATCAACAGCAGACTGGATAAAGAAAATGTGTTTTTTTAATAAGGTGGAATATTACTCTGCCATAAAGAATGATCAATTTGAGTCACTTATACTCAAGTACATGTACCCTGAAGACATATTCATAAGTGGAATAAATAAGACATAAATGTGTGAATACATTATTTCTCTGGTATGAGAAACTGAAGGTATAAATGAGTTTAAAATGTGTGACAAGTATTGTGAAATAGGAAGAAAATATTCAAAAGAAAAAAGACAAAAGGAGGGTAGGGGTCAGTAAAAAAGGAAAAAAATCTGATGATAAAAGGAAAAAATGAGAATCGAGATGTGTCATGCACTAGTATAAACCTTCAATGTTGAATGTGGTCATAATGTATATATAAAATGTACTAATAAAATCAATTTTTAAAAATTTTAAAAACCAATAAAACATCAGGTTAGGAACATTTTTTATAAATATGTATATTACTATGTGTTAATTTTATAGAGTATTGTGTTTCTTCATGGTGTCTTTTTTTTATTTTATTTTTTTTTTAGGTTTTTTGAGACAGGGTCTGGGTTTGTGGTTCAGGCTGGCCCTGAGCTCTGCCTCAAACTCACATCACAGCAATCCTCCTGCCTCTGCCTCCCAAGTGCTGGGATTACAGGCGTGAGCTACCATGCCCGGCTACCATACTGTGGTATGTGGTCCGAATTGCTGCTGCGGTGAGTCTCCACACCCAGTATTGTTATGTGATTACCGGGGATTGAACCCGGGTCCTTGCACTTGCAAGACAGGCGCCAGAACCACTGAGCTAACTTCCCGGCCCTCTTCATGGTGTCTTTATACATGTTTATAATATACTTTAATAATATCCATCCCATTACACTCCCTTATTCCCCTTTCCCTCATCCCTAAGGATGAGGAAAATTTTAAAAATGGTTCATGTAGAAGGATATTTTCTTTTTCTTTCTTGGAGAGATCGTAAATAGATACAATTTTAACAGACAAGCTGGAAGAAGCTATCAGTTTTGTTTTTGTTTTTGTTTTTGTTTTGTTTTGTTTTGTTTTGTTTTTTTGAGACAGGGTCTCGCTTTTGTGGTTCAGGCTGACCCTGAGCTCAGCCTCAAACTCATGTCACAGCGATCCTCCTGCCTCTGTCTCCCAAGTGTGGGATTACAGGTGTGAGCCACCACACCCAGCACTGTGGTATGTGGTACTAATTGCTGCTGGGCGTGAGTCTCCACACACAGTACTGTATGTGGTTGACCAGGGATCGAACCTAGGTCCTTGCACTTACAAGACAGGCACCGGAACCACTGAGCTAAATCCCCAGCCCAGCTATCAGTTTTTTAAATGTGCAAGTCCGTTAACCTAGAAATTCCACTCTAGGGTGAGAATTTAGCACAGTGATTCCTGTCCCTGCCTTGCAAGGGCAAGGTCATAAGTTTGACCTCAGTGCCAAAAAACAAAAGAATTCCATTCTATCCCAGAAAACTATGCATAAATGCACAAGGACATATACTCCAAGCATGTTCAATAGGAATTTCTGATAAGAGTGAAAACTTGATAACAAGTGTAAATGAGTAAAGAAATCGTTAACCTGTATGGCATTAATATAAATCAATAATAAAAAGAGATGTCTAAAGCATATTGCTAACCAAATTTAAAAAGTCCAAAAATTATATGACCCTATACATTTTAAGTTAAAATAATACATTCTCATATCTGCATGTGCCATTGTAAAGACAGAAAAAGAAAGACTTGGGAAAATAAACTGCAAGTTATTAATACCAGCTAATCTTGAGGAGCACAATGGGATCTGCGTGCGAGGGAAGTGACAATAGTGTAGAGAGAGAGGAAGACAGAGAAATAACACTTTTTTTGGCTTAATAGAGTTTTACATTTGAGTTCTAATATTTTTATAATTTAAAAATATGCTTTAAGTAAATTTCAAAATAGAAAAGATTCATCTTATACATATACATGTAAGATCAGCAAATCCTAGTGTCTACAACTTATCTGTGTCATTTTTGCCCAAAGGCCAGATAACAGAGTAGTATGATGTGCAGTGACACTCCCTCAGTCCCTCAGTTACACAGAAAGCAGATGCCTTCCAGGTAAAATGAACCGGGTGATATGATTTCAGAAAAAAACTATACGGTCTAAGTCTCAGCCACAGGCTAGAGACATATGCTGGGCAGGGTATATGTTTTCTTAGCAATATCCTGAAATGGCTTGAAAAAGAGTTTGCCAACTTCAAAAACCAGATTTATTTTCACTTTTACTACATCAAACCTCTGGATCTCCCCAGGCTCTTCAGTTGCTACTCTTGTTTCCCTTGACCACATGCTCTGTTTACAAATCCCTGGGCACCTGTCCACTTCCCACCACAGCAAATTGTCTTCAAACAGAAAGAAACCAGACATTCTGGAATTTAGGGTTATTTTTAATTTCTCTTTTTACAGTATGGCTATTTTTAAGTTATGTTTTTAATTTATAACATGGGTCAGTGGTTAAAAATAGTAGGTCCAAAGCATAAGTTTGTATCCAATAAGGATCTAAGTTTCAAGGCAAATTCAGAATGAGATACAGGGACTGTGATAGACATATTGTTGACCTTGGGGCCCAACATATGACCATGATAGTCACAAGGGCCACAACACTGCACCAGTTACATCTAGGGTAAGCCAAGATGGGTTTATTTTAGTAGGCAATAAGTGATAATAATGAAGAGATAAGTATGCGAAATAAAGGTATGAAGCCATCTCTGCTACAGTGACACTAAAAAAGTAAAGTATGCAATTCCCAATTTAAAAATCACAAGATAATTTGACAACATTCAATAGAGAAGACTCAGCTAAGAGAAATACACAAAATCAAAAAAGGCAAGTGAAAAGATTTAAGTCTGTTGCAGAAATATCTCCCAAGTTGGAACTTGAATGAAGGAGAGTCAGCATAGGTAGGGCTGTTCCCCTTATTGGCATGTAAAAGGGGCAGCTGACCTGGAGATGTCTTTACCGCACTATACTGTCTCTCCAGGTGTCTTAATGGGTTCAAAACCCAAACAGACTTCACTGACACCGGGGAGTGATTCTGTGGTGATAATGAAAAGACATTAATGATGTCATGCCCGGATGATGCTTTTTTTTTTTAATCTTTAATCACCATAACCTGGATGAACATACATAACCTGGATGAAGATGTCAATCTTGAAAGTGATTGATGGTTAAATAACAGGTGAAAATATTTCCATAGAAAGTGTAAGCCTGCCAGGATCACCATCAACTGGGTAGAACATGGCACAGCCTCCTGCACAGGTTAAGTCAGGTCTCTGAAGGCAAAATGGTAGAAAGTGGTGGCCCACGGACCACTCTACCCAATGAATGCTCCTAGAAACACCTCACACATGAAGTACATTTCGCTGTTAATGATCTGCTTTTGAGTTTCAGGTGATTAACTTTTAGAAACTTAGTACAGAAAACTTAGCAGTTTTAATACTTATCTCATAAGGTGGGTCTGTTTAAAAATGGAAGTTTTCTGAAAGCTTGCTTTATCATGTGCAGGCTTAGGGAGAAGATGCATCTAGGTTTTTAAACTGGACACCGCTGTTTTTCATACAGAAAAATGTCAACAATACCATGACTAAGGGCAGAAAATTCACTAAGATGAATAAATTCTTTTTTCACCAAATTATTGATGTGTGGCTTTCACAAAGTTTTATGTAGAATTTTTTTTCAGTGCTTAACCCTCTTAATAAATAACTGAAAGGTAAAACAGAAATGATTTTACTGCCATGATAGTTGTCATAAAAATGCAGCCAGAGTAGGAATCAAAAGTTGACCAGAGAACTAAGTACAATTAATTGATGTTCTTGGCTCATTTGCATGTTTCAGTTCTGTTTGGGGAGTTGACTTTTTAAACTTTTTTTTTTCTCAAAGGCATTCTTACCATTAGCCAATGGGCCACACAGAAATTGTTTTGACTTTCTTGATGGCAGTAATTTAAAATGTTCATTTCTACTTCTGATCCCACCCTTCTATTTGGCTGCCCCCTTCGTTCTGCTGATCCTAGAGCTTCTTCCTGCTGATCCTGGAGCTTCTTCCTGCTCAGGAATCAGTCCTGACTCCAGGGTCATGGCTCCTCAAGAGAAGACCCTTCTCAAGGACCGTAAACACGACACTTGTGAGTGACACTCATGGCTACTGGGGTAATCACTATTTCTGTGCTTCTTCAGAAGATAGAGCTGGGAAGTTCTTTTTAAGATGTGAAAACTTCTAAATGCCTCCAACTCAAACTGAGAAATGGAGATCTACTTAACAGCCTCTTCTTTCTCCCACGTATCTCCTTTCTCCCATGTTAAACTTGCATGCCCAAAAGCACCACATAATTACTTATTTGCTTTTTCCCATCAAAGCTCATGCAGAATTTGTGAATCAGAATACTAACCATGTTAGTACACAGAGGCAGAAGATTACAAGTCCAAGCCGAGCCTGGCAACTTAACAAAGTAGTATGACTATCTCAAAATAAATAATGCAAAAGGGCTGGGGAATGTAGTTCCCATGTGTGAAGGTCCTAGGATTAGTCGCTAGTACTAAAAATAAATAAATAAAGCAATTGTAATAATACAAACAACTACATAACTGTTAAAAAAAATAATTCAAGGTTTTTTATTTTCACTTTTTAATCCTTTATGCCCTATGTAGGTAGCACAGGTCTATCCCTCTCCTAAGGCAACACTTAGCATGTCAAGGTTAGCTGGTACACACTGAGATGGGAAAGGGATATGGGCATAGTACAGTCTGCTACCTTCACAGAGGAAAGAGAATCCAGGTGTATGGCCTAGCCAGCCAGCAGGGCTCTATACATTCTTCCAGCTTCTCTTCATCCTGCCGTACATCAGGTCAAGGGCTGATCTCTCCAGCCCTCCCAAGGCCATTGATTTATCAGGAAACTTGTTTTTCTGTCATCTTGTGTTCAGAAAAACTGGTGATTTCCAATTTTTCTGTCATTAGCGACCCCAATCATCTGCCAAAGTGGGATTATCAATAAAACTGACAAGTGGTCCTATGAAATACAGCACAGGAAAAGCCTGTGGTGGATGGGTGTGCTTCCAAGGGATACCTGGCCTATTTCCCCTCCTAGCTTTGTGACTCTGAGGCCCCAATCTAACCTCCCTTTCTTCACATTGAGGACACCTGTGTCTGTGCTGTAATCCCCAGGTAAGCTACCTATACATAGCACTGTGCCTCCCCCAACACTGGTCATGGTGACATCAATAGCCAGGCACACCTGTGGCCAATGGTCACTGATCCATGGGTGGAGCCCAGCAGAACTGAGGTCTCAGCTTTTGAAGCACTGACAGGGCTGCCCCTCCAAGCCTGACCCCTGATCTACAGGTGGGAACAACCATTGTCCCTACATGTCCCAACCACCGTCTGCCTCACTGCAAAAAACCATGAAGGAATCCATTTCAGGTCAGTGCAAAGCAAAACAAATAGAAGGGCCAAGGGGCAGGTTTTGTGTGGAAGGCTTTGCTGGGCAAGGAAGCCATTGTTACAAGTCTGAGTATAATCCTCCCACAAACCAGGAGGGCTCCACCTGCCCTAACATTATTTACAATTTCATGGCCCAGGTTGGATCTCCACAGCAAGAGGCTCTGAAGGTCAGGGGCTCTGCAGGGACTGGAAGATGCCTCAGCATGAGAAAGCAGCACCTTCATCTCCTTGAACTAATGAAAAAACATCTATTGTCTTCCTGCCACAGACAAAAAGCTGGGGCCAAGCACAGGCCTGATGAGAAGAGCTGGTAGAGGCCCTGCAGGGCCAAAAGATGCAGACAACTATTCCACTCTGAGCCCACCTGCCACTGGCACAGGGTGAGTCACCCGAAGTCGTAACAGTGGTGATAACTATCAGTGTGTTATTGACAAATACAAGAGAATATAAAAATATAGAGGCTTTGGGACATTTGTGTTATTTAACAGAATAGGATAAGCCTAGATCCTGATTCTAATTCTGACTCAGTACAATAAGTTGTGGAAACTCAGAGAAGTGATTTAATTTCTTAGAGGCTCAGTTTACTCATGTATTAGACAAGCAAGCCAAGACCCATTTTGAAGGGATACTGTGGAATCAACTATGTGCAAATTGCCTGGACACCAACCTTCAGCCTCTCACTTCATACAGTTTGTCTGGCATAGCACATCTATAAATGTTTCTAAAACATCAAGAGTCTTAAAATATTTTATTGGTGACTATAACTCCTATTCAAAACATACTTATAGCATCAATGTATGCCCATAAATTACAGGTTGAGTATCTCCTATCCAAAATGCTTGGGACTGGAAATGTTTGGAATTTGGGGTTTTAAACTTTAGAATATTTATACATACATAATGAGGTATCTTGTAGATGAGACCCAAGTCTAAACACAGAATTCACATAGGTTTCACACACACCTACAGACATAGATTGAAGGCCATTTTCTACAATATTTCTTGCACCTGTTTTGAATGTGACTTGTCAGGTGTGAAATTTACACTCGTGGCATCATATTGGTTCTCAAAATGTTTCCAATTTTAGAGCATTTCATATTATATATTTTCAACCTACATGTAAAATGTTCTATATTATGAAATGAATATCTATAGCATTCCCACCCAAGACAAAAACTGAACATTAGGCTGGGGATTTAACTCAGTGGTTCCAGCACCTGCCTTACAAGCGCAAGGGCCCAGGTTCAGTCCCGGGTTTCCACATACAACAATGCTGGGCATGGTGACTCACGCCCACCAGCAATCAGTACCACACACCACAGTGCTGGGCGTGGTGGCTCACCCCTGTAATCCCAGCACTTGAGAGGCAGAGACAGAAGAATCACTGTGAGTTCAAGGCTGAGCTGCGGGCCAACCTGAACTACAAAGTGAGAACCTGTCTCAAATATTTAAAAAGCTGTTTAAAAGTTGAACATTGCCTAGACTCCAGAGGCTAGAGCAGGTCAATTTCCAACCACAGCCCTCCCTTGCACCCTACTGGGATAAACATATAGACTCATATAGAAAGTATGGCTTCCACAGTTCACCTTATAGAATTTTATTGACCCTGGTTATTGTTAGTTCATTTCCACTGTCATATGACAGTACACGAATATACCATAATTTATTGTAATCTGTTCATGGGCATTATTTTATACGAATGAGCAGATATACATTTGTTCTAGCTCATTTCTAGGAAATGAACTACTGAGTCACAGGCGAGAGGGGCCTTCAACACTACCCGATAATTCTTCACTGTTTACCACCGTGTTTACAGCAACGAAGCACTCTCATCAGCAATGTTTAACAGTTCCCACTGACTCTTCCACATCCTCGCCAGCATGTGACATTGCCAAATTTTTAAAATTTCAGTCATTCTGACATAAAATGATGCATTGGTGTGCCTCAAATTTTCATTTCCCTTATTAGTAAAGAGACTAATCACCATTTAAGATGTTTATTAGGCATCTGGATGTCACCATTTGTGAGGTGCCTGTTTAAGTCTATTGTTGAGATTCCTACTCCATTTCTTTGTCTTATTAATTTATAGGGACCTACTGATTTTGGATATGGACTTTTTTGTCAAGTATTTTCTTCTATCCTGTCTCTTCAATTTCCTCTTTTTTTTTTTTTTTTTTTTTTTTTTTTTTTTTTTTTTTTTTTTTTTTTTTTTTTTTTTTTTTTTTTTTTTTTTTTTTTTTTTTTTTTTTTTTTTTTTTTTTTTTTTTTTTTTTTTTTTTTTTTTTTTTTTTTTTTGTGCCTTTTGATGAACTGAAGCCCTAAATTTAAATACATTTTCCCTTCTTTGTGTTTAGTGGATTTCGTGGGCTATAGAGAAACTTTTCTCTACCCTAAAGTCCTGAAGATTTATCCTGGCTTATCTTCCCAAACCTTCACTGTTTTGCACTTCTCATAGAGAAACACAGCACATCTGGATTTGATTTTTGTGTATGGTGTAAGGTAAAAGGCAACTTTTCTTTTCACGTGGATATCCAATCTTCCCGGCACTATTTATTGAAAAGACCCTTCTCCACTCTTCTGCAGTGCCACCTTTGTCATCAGCCAACAATTACGCACGCGCAGTCTGTTTCAGGACTCTCACCTCTACTCCAGTATTGTATGTCTCCATCCTACTGCAAATAGCACAGGGTCTTATTAGCTGTATGTCTATAGTTAAGTCATGAGGATGCACTATATATTATTTTCTTCTCTCCAAGATTTTCTTTGCTGCTCTTATCCTTTTGTGCTTCCATAAAAAATTTAGGATCACCACATAAAAACACTAAAACAAGCCAGTTAGGACTTTAATTGGAATTTCACTGAATCTACAAATCATGGAGAGAACTGATATCTTTACAGTATTAATTCTCCAATGAAAATCATGTGTCTCTATTTAATTAGAACTTGCATACTCTCTTTCCATAATATTTAATAGTTTTTTCTAAGAAATTGTACTTCTATACGTTTTATTAAACCTACTTTTTAGCACTGGATAGTTCTTGATATATTTTAAGTAGCATCTTTTTATAATTTTTAATTGTTGTGACACAAAAACATGATCAATTTTTGTACATCATTGTATTACTCAGTTCTCCATTACTGTGACAAAATATCTGAGATAATCAACTAAAAGTTCATTTTGGCTCACGGTTTCATTAGTTTCATTTTGTAGTCACATGTCCAGTTGTTTTGGGCCTATGGTAGCAGAGCACATCATGGTTGGAGTACCTGGGAAAGGACACCTGTTAACTTCAAGGTGAGCCGAAAGCAAAGAGAAAGACTAGGGTTTCAATAGCTCCTTTAAGGTCATGCCCCACTATGCATCAACTTCCTTCACTAGGCCCAGCTCTTCAAGGCTCCACCACTGCCCACTAGTGCCACATGCTGGTGACCAAGCCTCTAACACATGGGCCTTTGGAAGACACTTTGAAGCCATAGCAATTTTCTCTGAGTTTAGCTAACCTCTTACTAATATTTCCCTTGCAGATTATTTTGGGTAGTCTATATGGATAATCCCATCTTTTTAATTATTAAGATTTTTGTTTATTTCATAAATTATATTTCCTTTATCTTACTACTCTAACTAGGAGTTTCAGAGAAATATTGACTAGATGGGGGAGGGCAAATATTTCCATCTCATTCCTAATCTTTCAGAAAAGGGGGTAAAAGAATTTAGCGTTTCACTATTAAGCATTACAGTTAGAATTTAGCATTTCACTATTAAGCATTTTACTATTAAGCATTATAGTTATGTCTACCATGAAAATTAACTGATTGTATCAGTTTGACCAAGAAATGTCCAACTAAATTGGATCAGCAGAGTTTTGGGTGTGCTGAAGGGATTTACTGAAGACAGGAGACCCACCCTAGGTAGAAGGGGCACCAACTAATACACTTGTCACCTGCAAGGAGTAAGAAGCAGCTCATTTCTGTTTCTTTGGAAGAATTCCAGTCTTTACCCTTCCCTTGGCTGTGGTCTCCTGCCTTTGAGGGTAGACTTTTTGGCCTTCTAAAAAAGACCCTTTAAATTTCCATCAGAGGTACTTCCGCCCCTGATACAAACTTGCAAGGGACACTACAGTGAGACTGAGTTCCACACCTTCGACTAGATCCTTCAGCTCTCCGCTACATGGGCAACCCTTTTGTACTCTTCTCCACCTGACCCTGTAGGCAGCCTTTGTAAGCCTATCTCATAAATCCTTATATGTTTGTGTATTTGTACTAAATCTGTTTCTCTAGTAAGCACTGACATAATTCTTAAATGATTGACTTCGCTTGTATTCTTAGTTTGATGAAAATTTTCTTTTTTGATATAATAATGGAATTTTATCAAATTGTTTTTTCATATCTACTAAAATGATTATATGGTTATTCTCCTTTCTTTTAATTTGGAAAATTCCATCAGCTGCTGGTCAAATTGTACATTGTTGGAATAAACCCAACTCCCCCAAGTTTTGTATATGCTATATATTGCAGATTAAGTTTACTAATACTGAGCAATTTATTTTAAAATTTATATGCATGATGATATCAGTATGTTATGCTCATTACTAGTAGTATCTATAATGTTTCATTTACCAAGGTTAAAACAAATTTGAGAGTCCTTTTTTTCTGTATTCTGGAAGAGTTTGTATAAGATTTATGCAGTTTCTTAATTATATGTTTATAGAGTAAAATTACCTGTGATTTTTTGTGTCAGTTATTTTGTTTTGGATTCATATTTTTATTATTATTATGGGATTACCAGAATTTCTATTTCTGAAAACCATTTTGCAAAGTTGTATTCTTATGAAATTGTCCATTCCGTCTAAACTTTTAAATATTTTATCATAAAGACGTTTTCTTGGGCCGGGGATATAGCTCAGTGGTTCTAGCGTCTGTCTTGCAAGCGCAAGGGCCGGGATTCAATCCCCAGTAACTACATAACAATACTGGGCGTGGAGACTCATGCCCAGCAGCAACCAGTACCACATACCACAGTGCCAGGTGTGGTGGCTCACACCTGTAATCCCAGCACTCGGGAGGCAGAGGCAGCAGGATTGCTGTGATGTGAACTTGAGGCTAAGCTCAGGGCCAGCCTGAACTACAAAGTGAGACCCTGTCTCAAAAAACCTAAAAAAAAATAAAGATGTTATCTTTTCTTTTTCTCCCCATGTCTACAGCCTAAAGTTGATCTTTTTTTATTTCTAACATTATTTGATCTTCTTAAAAACCAAGGCATTAATTTTATTCATCATTTCAATAAATCCAATTTGCTTTGTCAGTGTCTCTTCTATTTTCTGTTTAGTTTCTCTTGCATTAATTTATACTTGTACCTTTAAAATTTAAGAATTTTCTTCTACTTGTATAGGTTTGTGTCGTTGATGATATTTACCTACTTTCCTGAGGTGGATCCTGAGTTCATTAATTTCCATCATATGCTTGTGATGATATAAATTTTGCTCCTAAATATAAGATTAGCTACCTTCCACAATTTTGAATGAAATATTCTTCTAATTCACCTCAGGATATAATGCTCAATTTCCATTATGGATTTTGATAATTTTACTTAATTTAGAAACACAGCTATCCTTTTGTCATTGATTTCTAGCTTGTTTATTGTGCTTCAAACATAATCTGTAGAAATCTAATCCCTTTAAAATTTCTTCTGCCTTACTGTAAGCCTCAGTATAAACAATTTTTACAAATTTCTTGTGTACACTTGAAAATAATATATATATATATTGTAAATTTGGGGCCCAACTTTTAGACAAACACTGCTTTCCTTTTTTTAATGCCGAGAAATCTCCAGAAGATGCCATTACCTGTTTCTTCTGCCCATGTTCAAAGATAGATGTTAAATAGCATGCCTGGGTGAGATAGCTAGTGTATGTGATTCAGACCCAGGCCTTCCAGTTCCAGTGCATACACTTGTGCGTTTCCTCTATTCTCAAGACTTTGGTAGGAAATATTTAAAAGATAAAATATGAGGTCCACAACCAAAAGATCTGTGGTCAACTAAGTGCAAAGTGCTACAGGAAGCGAAATGAGTTTGTTTGTTTGTTTGTTTGTTTTTAACTGTAGGACTTTGTAGACTTCCAATTTAGGGACACAGCATAGTTTCCCAAAGTTATGTAACAATGGAGCATTTTTCCTTTTATGACAACTTAGAACTTTCACAGTGTGAAATAATATGCCATGCTGCTTCTTACAGATATGCATTTGAGTATGCATAGTGTGTCTGTGTGTACATGGTATATTGTCAAGATGGCAGAGAATGATCACTGGTTTAGGTTTCAGCCCTTTGACAGACTGATATACAATCCTGTTAATGAGCTGACTACATAATCAGATAATTTCTGTATATTTGTGTAATTTTAAAACATGGAGGAAGCAAAAGAAATGTTACTATGGTTCTAAACTGGGAAACATAAAAGTCCTTGTGATGCTGGAAGCATTCAGGTGAGAAAACTGTCACAGTCTGATATGCACATGCACAAATGGATACAAATATAACTAACGGTGTTTGAATAATATTGATGGACTGTATAAAAATCAATATCCTCATTGAGATATTATGTGAAAATGTTGCAGAGGAGAAAATTAGGGCAAGTATATATTAATTATTCCCCTATTATGTCTTATAAACACATGTAAATCTATAATTATCTTAATAAAATCCCAATCTGTGAGGCCAGGGATTAAGCTCAGTGGTTCCTGTTTCTGCCTTGCAAGCACAAAGTCCCAAGATCGATCCCAGGTAAGCACGTATAACAATGCCGGGTGTGCAGACTCAGGCCCAGCAGCAATCAGTACCACATACCACAGTGCTGGGCATGGTCACTCACGCCTGTAATCCCAGCACTCAGGAGGCAGAGGCAGGTGGATTGCTGTGAGTTCAAGGCTTGCCTGGGCTACATACTGAGTTCAGGGTCAGCCTGAACTACAAAGCGAGACCCTGTCTCAAAAAAAAAAAATTCCAATTTGTAAAAAAGATAAAATAAAATAAACCACATGCAGTGGCTCACAGCTGTAGTTGCAGCTATTTGAGAGGCAGAGTTGAGAAGATTTTGTGATACCAAGAGTTTGAGTCCAGCCTCGGCAACATAGTGAAATTGCCATCTCTTAACTAAAATTGAAAAGATTAAATTATAGTCTCAACTTCAAAAAGAAGACTAAGAACTATATAAAGACTTCTGAAAGTTTCCAGTAGGGAAAAAATCTAATTCACAGAACCAGAGAGTAGAACGGTGATTTCCAGGAACTGCAGAGATTTTGGTCAAAAGCAATGCAATTTGAGACAGATAAAATGAATGTGTTTAAGAACTATACTGTACTATAATTTATAACAATGGTGATTATAGTTTATAATAATGCATACATGAAAATCACTTTAAAATTACATTTTAAATATTCTCACCACAAAACAACTGAAAATATGTGAAGTAATATTTATGTTAATTAGCAAAATTGAGCCAGTCCACAATGGATACTACTATGATTTAAGTGCCTCTTCAAAATTCATGCTATGTTTAATTCCTATTTTAATTGACTTTGTTGGTACATTTTATATACACATCATTACAATCGACATTGAGAATCTGTACCAGTACATGACATGAATTCTCATTTTCTCCCATTCCCTCACCCCCAAATTCCCCACCCCCTATATACATAGGCGTTGTTTCCTTTTTTACCATCAAATGTTTTCTTTCCCGTCTTTACTTACCCCTACCCCCTTTTTCCCTTTGAATATTTTCTATTTCACAATATCTAGCCTACATTTTAGAACTCATCTACATCTTCAGTTTCTCACAGCAGAGAGAAGATAAGGTATTTACACATCTGTGACCTATTTATTTCACTTATGAGTATGTCCTCAAGGTATGTCTGTTTGAGTATGAATGACTCAAATTTATCATTCTTTATGGCAGATAATACTCCATTTTATTTTAACACACACACACATGCACACACGCACACACTTCTTTATCTAGTCTCCAGTTGATGGGCATTTGGGTTGTTTCCAAGATTTCGCTATCACAAACTCAGCTGCTATAAACATGGGTGCACATATGTCACTGTGATATGAATCTTTTAATTCTTTTGTGTATATTCACTGGAATAATTTTTCATAATAATTTTTTCACTATTTTCTAGTACAGCCAGAAGGCCTACGCCATATGCAGACACCATCCTTTTGGATTTCCCAACCTCCCGTACTGTGTATCAGACAGATTGTGCTATAAATTACTGTCATATTTTGTTACAGCAGCAGAAGATAGACTAAGACCTATGCTGAAGATTTCAAAACATCATACCTGCACATCATAGATATATATTTTTTAATTTGCAAATTAAAATTATTTTAATTTTCTTCAAAAATTGCTAAATATTTTGGTCCTCAGAGTGAGCTTCATTTCTCTGGGAAACAATCCCTACACAGAATAAATTTTTCCTTTAACAATGGTGAAAACACAAAGAATCCACGTAACATTGTAGCTAGGATAGCATCCTACTTACGCAGTGCCCAGAAGAACTATATGAAATTACTCAGAGCTTGCACTGAAGCAAGAAAAATTCCTAAAAATACACAGTGACCACACTGTGATTTTGTTTGTTCATCTGTTTATCTTAGTTTTTCAAGAGTATACCTTCATAAATAAGAAAACAAGCTCAGAACCAGATAAATGTAGGTTCAAATCCAAGCTCCTGTCCTACAGATTACATGACCATTGATTACTTTTTCCTGTACTCCCATTTGGAAAGTAGGGATGATATTACTTCTTACACTATTGGGTTGTTATGAAGTGTAAATGAGAACATGCATTCAAACCATGTGTATTAATGCCAGATACACAGTGTGTACTTATTAAAAGTAGTTATTGTTATTACTAGAATTTAAAATCACAGTTAATAATAAATAAAAGCAACATGAGATAATGTACATAATTATATAATTATAAAATTTTTAAATATTCCTTTTTGAGAAAAAACTACATAGTTGGTCTAGAAAGATATATAAGACCCCAATGGACCAATATCCACTGAAGTAAAGATGTCCTACCCCTTCCCAAGACACAGGCCAAGATGATATGTATGGACAAACTGTTCCAAATCTTCAACAAACAGGTTACAATGGTACCTTGGTTTATTAATTTAATTCATTACACAATCCTGGAAAAGATGGCCATGTTCTGGGCCAGGGATTTAGCTCAGTGGTTCCAGCGCAAGGACCCAGGTTTGATCCCTGGTTAACCAATACTGGGTGTGGAGACTCACGCCCAGCAGTAATCAGTACCACATACCACAGTGCCGGGCATGGTGGCTCATGCCTGTAATCCCAGCACTCGGGAGGCAGAGGCAGGAGGATTGCTGTGATGTGAGTTAGAGGCTGTGCTCAGGGCCAGCCTGAACCACAAAGCGAGACCCTGTCTCAAAAACAAAAAAAACCCAACAACAGCAAAAAAGATAGCCATGTTCATGTTTCTGAGGGAAAGATGGCCACCATCACATTTGGTACCTGATGCAGAGTTTGCAACAAAAATAAATTTTTGCCAAACACTTCTGATTGTGAATGAAAACTGTTTGCAAATAAAAGTGTTTGTGAACAGACATAGTACTGTATTCTTGAGCAGAGCATGTCTTCAGCAAAGACAGATAAGACTTCTATACCACATCTGTCCACAAATAACATGTGCACACATATACATATACACACATATGCATACACATGCACCCAACCGACTAACCATACTCTTGACTATAAACATAGAAATCCTTTAATATGTTACCAAATTAAATTTTACCAAGTATTAAAATAATAAATAATGGACTCTTGATTCGCAGACAGCTCAGCTAAAGGGAGCAGAAATTAGCTCATTTGCCATAAAGTTTCTCAGTTCTCTGGGCACTGGCTGCTTTATTTACAGAAGAAACAGCAAGTGTGCGTTAGCTCAACTGCTCATCTCATTGACGAGTAAGGGGGTGTGTCTCTTAAAACTGCTTTGCTGTGTGAGTGCGCATCTATGGTGTGAGGTGGGTGGAGAGTTAGAGAGGGACAGTGATAAGAATTCATACTGTTTAAGCTATTTTATAATATGAACAATCAACAAAAGGAACTAGATCAAATGACAAAATTTCTGCAAAGCAAAAAGTGAAAAGAAAATCCACTGAAAATCCAAAAAAATCTTTCCTAGTTACTCTTCTGACAGAGGACTAATATCTAGAATATATAAAGCAGTTTAAAATAAAACAAAGAACCCAGTAAAAAAGTAGGAAAAGAACTAAATAGATATCTTTCAAAAGAAGTTCAACTGGCAAAAAAATACATATTGTATTTATGTTCAACATTTCTAGTTAGCAGAAAAATACTGAGATTCTATCTCATCCAAGTCAGAATATCTATGATCAAGAATACCAAACAACTATGAATACTGGCAAGGATTTGGGGGAGAAAGAACCCTCCTACATTGTTGGTGGAATGTAAATCACTGTGTACAATCACTATGGAAATCAGTGTGGAGACATCTTTTTTTTTTTAACTGAAATCTTTATTGCTACAGTACAACTACATATCATGATTGCACTCCACAATGAGAAATTGTACCAGTATATGACACAATTTAATTCCCACCATACCATCCCTCGATATATATAAACTTTGTTTCCTTTCTTTTTTGTTATAATCTCATTATTTTTTCCCCTTCATTCTATTTCACTTTGAGTATTTTCTATTTCACAACAAATATCATATGAGACTTCTTCTTTTTATTTATTTATTTATTTATGCTTGTGACAGGGTCTTGCTTTGTAGTTCAGGCTGGCCTTGAGCTCAGCCTCAAACTCACATCACAGCAATCCTCCTGTCTCTGCCTCCCGAGCGCTGGGATTACAGGTGTGAGCCACCACCCCCAGCATTGTGGTTTGTGGTACTGATTGCTGCTGGGGCGAGTCTCCATGCCCAGTATGGTATGTGATTACTGGGAATCGAACCCGGGCCCTTGCACTTGCAAGACAGGCGCCGGAACCACAGAGCTATATCCCCGGCCCCAAATGAGATTTCTTCAAAGACTACACATAGCGAGCTGGGTATGTGGCTCACACCTGTAATCCCAGCACTCAGGGGGCAGAGGCAGGAGTACTGCTCTGACTTTGATGCTAGCCTGGCACACACAGTGAGTTCAGGGCTAACCTGAACTACAAAATAAGACCTTGTCTCAAAAAACAGAAAGAAGAACAAAGAAGAAGAAGAAGGAGAACAAGAACAAGAAGAACAAGAAAAAGAAAAAGAAGAACAAGAAGAAAAACAAGAAGAGGGAGAAAACTAAACATAGAAATACCATTTGACCCAGCTCTGTTAGTCTTAGATACATCCCCAAAAGGTACATATTTTGTTTATAGCAATGTAATTCACAACAGCTAAGCTGTGAAAACAGCCTCGATGTCCATCAACAGATGAATGAATAAAGAAAGTGTGATATATTTACATGGGAACAATTACTGAACCATAAAGAAAAATAAAATCATGCTATTTGCAGAAAAACTGAGTGGATTAAAAACTATCATATTAAGTGAAATTAAACAGACTCAGAAAGTTAAATATTACATGATTTCTCTTATATGAGAAACTTAAAAATACATAGGTTAGGGCCAGGGATTTAGTTCAGTGATTCTGGCATCTGCCTGACAAGTGCAAGGACCTGAGTTTGATCGTCAGTACCACATATCACAATGCCAGGTGTGGTGGCTCATCCCTATAATCCCAGCACTCAGGGAGGCAGGAGGATTGAGGTGAGTTCGAGGCTTACCTGGGCTACATAGTGAGTTCAGGGCCAGCCGGAAGTACAAAATGAGACACTATCTCAAGTTAAAGATCAAAATAAGGAGAGAGGAAGGGAAGTGAAACTGTAAACTGGAGTTGCAGAAGAGGAATGAGAGAGAGGTCGTAGAGATGGTAAATGGGATTGAAATTGATGTAGATGTTAAATGAATGCAACAACTTCTCCCAAACAAATATCATGTAATATTAAAATGCACTAAGGAAAATTATTTTGTACCCTTTTTAACTCAGTATTTCCACCCACTCCTATCTTTCATAAAGACCCTTTGAAACAGGCATCATTTATTCTATGAATGTACCACTTTTGATATAACTAATCTTCCTCTTAATGTTGTGCTTTGAAGTTGGTTCTTTTTTAATACTAGAAATTACATTGCACACATGGTCTTGGGTCCGCCATCAGCCAACTACCTGGCTGGCCTAATTGCAGAGAGCTGGAAACCCAAGTACCTTTTTGCAAAACCACTTTCATAATGACCAAGCCCTGAATGGATGCAGATGCAAGATAAGCCAAGAGAAGGATAAAGTGAAAAGGCCATATGTGAGGTCTCTGAATTGCCACAGGACTGGAAACACTATTACACTTGTTTTTAATCTCCCCACTCTCTGTTCCTGTCTTTCCTTTTAATTTTCCTAAATGGCCCAGCCGCTGCTGTTGAGAAGGTATTTAATATGGGTGAGGATTTAGCTGTTCCTCCAGGAACGAGCTGAGCCACTGCTTTTGAAATGTCATCTTGATTTGCTGCTTCCTCACTAAGTAAGAGACTTAATAGAGCTTAGGAGATGAATCTGGAAACAAACCACCCTAATGAAATGGGCCAGGGCCTCATCCAACGCTGCAGCTCAAGAGACAGCTGCCTGGGGGCAGGAGCTCGTATAGGAAGGACTCTGGAGCCTGAAGGACTGTCCTCCCCCTCATTGTCCCCACCTTGAATCTAACCACTTTGAACCAACCACACCAAGCTCCTTCAGTTTGCCTCATGTGTCTCTACCTCATTTCTTCCCTTTCCTGAGCCAGGGGAGTCTCTTCCAAGTTTATCAAGTACCTTATCCTTATGCCATTTATTCCAGGATTGGAATTAACTATTGTCTCTCTACCACTTTCCCTTCCTCTTTTTTTAAAATTCAAATCTTTATTGGCACATTATGAGTACACATCATCATCCCATTCAACATTGAGAGTTTATACCAGAAGATGACACAACTTGATTCTCATTTTTCCCCTTCCTCCACCCACCCTGCAACCCCCCACCACCTACATACATAAGCTTTGTTTCCTTTTTTTTATTACTATTATTCCTTTTTCCCTCATTATTTACCCCTACACTCTCTGTCCTTTTAAATATTTTCTATTTAACAATATCAATTATACATACTAGAACTCACTTACATCTTCGTTTTCTCATACCAGAGAAAAGATACAATATTTACACATTTGTGACCCATTGTCCATTCCTTACATCCACTCCAAGCCATAGGTTCTTTGAGATCAGGAAGTGTCTAGTTTGCCAAGATACCTTGCTGCCAGAATGGTCATTCCAGAAGGATTCTCAATGAATAAAGAAATGAGGGACTCATGGGAGAAGACTTAGCAAGACCCTTAATATTTTTCTATCATGAGTCAGCTAAGTCTGACTTTTCCTGTCTATTGATTAGGAAAACACATCTCTGAGCTCCCTAACAGGCATATGAGGAGTGGGATCTGGGATAAGGATGGAGGCTGTGCCTACCCAACCATGTGCTTGTGGTGTTATCAGGCTCAAGATACCAAAGAGGTATTAGACAGACAAGTAACAGAATTACATGACCAGTTTGCATCGTCTAGCTTGTCAATGGCTGCCAATTCCTAGCTTTGTGTATCATCAGCTCTCATGATTCATCTGGCAGGCTGCTTTCCTCACAGCATGGATCTTCTCCAAAGGCCCTGGATGCTCTGGGCCCTACTAAAACCTGTTAGCTTTTCTTATTCTCAATAACTGAATCAAACTAATATCATCCACTGTGGCATACGCTACCTCCAGAACCAATAGATTTCTACCAAGCATTGTGTTGCTTCTGCTACGAGGTGCAAGAGGCACTCCTTGCACTGTAGAAGACATTTTAACTGACCAATGTATCCCTAAAATTTTTATACAGCAGGCCCTATGTCATCATAGAATTTACTTCCAGCCGTCTGGACATATAGCATACCAACGCCTCCCACCCTTTCTTGCTCCTCTAGTTCAATTAACATGTCATTAATACAGCAAACCAAAGTGACATTCTTCAGAATGTGTAGGTACCTTAGAACTATGTGATGACAGAAGTGGGGAGAAATAACATCATCCTGGGACAAGACCATAAATTCATTCAGCCATCTGTCCCACATGAATCCAAAATGATTCTGCTCTGCTTCACAACTGACAGACTCATGTTCAAATATCACCTTCTAGAGGGTGTGTTAGCTTTCTGCCAACAAGGATAGCACATATGAATTTTCATATTCATCTCCTAAGCCATACTTGGTGATTAAATAAAAATAAGGACTATTAGAAGCCAACATTTGATAGCCAAATCAAAAAGTTTTACTGACAAACAAGCTCATCCACCACAAATTCTAGGGGAGCTCTTGGAATAAAATGCTTTAGAAGAGAAACAGTGAAGATCTATCAAAGCCAACACAGAACTGTTTCTGTCCCATATTAGGAATACAAGTTCTGAATGATGTTGACTGACAAAATATTGAGTTTTACATTGTGTAAGCTATGGAAATGGCCTGCTGTGTGCATGTGATAAGACTTCGGGACTATGCCAGCCAGGTACTTTCAATGAGAACCTCAAGTCCTTGTTTGAGATCATATCTAGTTGCTCCTGATGCACCTGAGTCAAGGTTGTCTTCCAGTCATATCTAAACAGTTTAAACAGGTCAGGTGGCCAGGCCAGAATTTATCACTGGTTAAACATAAGCTAGTTCACTACTACCCACCAAAATCCAACAAGTTATTGTCAGGCTGCTGAATGAAGCAGGGATGTGACATTCTTTAGGTTTTTCAGATTAGCTCAAATTCTACCATTCCTCCCAGGTATTTTTTATATGTCTGACCTTGACCAGAGAAAGGGATAATATCCATTCTACTTGGGTTTTCTCACTCCAGTGGTTACTCTACATGAGGTCAAAGATTCAGTGTGAAGGTTCTGCAAACTACCAAGCAATTCTCTTCCAATAATACATTTGAACCCTGGGAAAATGAACATCAGGCAGATCTACAGGTCCAGTGGATCCACTGTGAGTAGCTTCTGGTCAGGACTCCACTCGTTACAAGGAATTCACATTCCTCCACTGAAAAGTACCTGTATAGAACTTCGGGTGACAGATCCTGAGTATCAGTGATAGTTCAGATACTGTGAAAAGTTTCAGATTTTTTAAAAGTCTGAATGTTCTTCCCTGGGAATGATTACTTAAGTAAATGGCCATATGCCATTTGGGAAATGTTCCAGGGTACTTACTACTGAGTACTGTATATTGCTCCAGAATGGCACAGGCCTTCTTTATAGAGACCCAACCTTTGCTTCAGTCAGTGTGATTTGGCCTTGAGAATTACCTCAAGTTTAGAAAATGAGCAATAATCAAAAATTTTACTGGGATAGTTGTATCAAACCTCCCAATCACCTTCGATTTATTTTGATTATATACACTTTAATATACACATGAAACAAGGCTTGTGCTGGCTAATTATCTGTCCTGTGAGGCAGACTGTGCTCCTTTAATCATCTCTATTGTAATGTGTAGGTGAGATCAGCTGCTGCCACTCAGGCTTTGGCTCTTATTGCCATAATCATGCCCACCTTGCTTCTGATAGTGAAGCACTGCCATCTGGCCTCTAGTGTTTGGAATCCCATCATTTCCCCCATTGCCAGGAAGGACTCTGATACTGTAAGACTTTCTCTTAACATCAGCCTGGCCTACTGGGCTTATCAGTACATACCTCAGTATTTCCCTCAGTATGTACCTACCACCTTGGTAAACAGAATGTTCTCTTAGCCCTACCTCAGACATAAGTCAACTTTTTCTAGCCTTACATAGTAGAATTACACTGCTCTCTAACCCTTTAAACCCCTTCCATGATATCTACCAGGGTGGGTTTTTTATGTCTTCATCACTCAGTGTTGTTGTTACTTTTGCCTAATTTTCAAAAGTCATCATGGCAGCATATTAGCACCATCTTCTGGGGTCTTTCCAGTATATGAAATACTGTGTGTGTTACCATAGAGGCAAACTCTTCCCAGCTCACTTTGTGTGACACTTCCCTTGACACAGCATCTTGATCTAACCCCATGTGCACTTTCCCAATACCTTCCACTCATATAACAAGTTTGCCAATAGACTCAATGTGATTCCTATCAAAAGATTAATGATATGCTGCACAGAGTTGGACAATTCACTTCTAAAATTTGTATGGAACCACAAAAAAAAAACTGAATGGTTAAAGCCTTGTTGAACACAAAGAACAAAGAAGGAAGAATAACACTACTGGATTTCAAATTATACTACAAAGCTATAGTAATCAAAACTGCTCAAGGTATTAGCATGAAAACAGACACATAGACCAGTAGGACAAAACAGAAAGTAATAAACCTAGACCTTTACAGCCAATTTATCTTTTTTTGCCACTTTTTTTTGTAATACTGGGGATCAAACTAGGACTCTTGTACTTCCAAGGTAGACACGGTACCACTTGAGCTAAATCTCCAGTCCTATAGCCAGTTGATCCTTGAAACATGTTAAGAATGTGAAAAGGGGATAGGACAGTCTCTTTGATAACTGATCATGGGAAAATCGAATATTCATATGCAGAACAATGAAACCAGACTTCAACTCTCATCATATTAAAAAAAATGGATTAAACACTAAAAATCTAAGGCCTAGAACTAGGAAATGACTGAAGAAAACAGGAGAAATGTTCTTGAATAGGCAACCTTTTTTGGATAAGACTCCAAATCAAGACTCCAAATCATTAAAAGCAAAAATAGACAAGTGAATCAATTAAACAAAAAGCTTATTTATAACAAAAAAAACCCAAACAATCTATTGAACAGAACTTATAAAACTGCCAAAAATATCTGCAAACTTCCTATCTGACAAGAGGTTAATATACAGAATACACATGTATTTCAACCCAATAGTTAAAAATGTGATTTAAAAATGAGCAATGGATATGTATATAGGGGTGAGGAGTTATAGGGTGGGTAGGGGAATGGCAAAAAGATGAGAATCAAGTCATGTCACACTGGTACAAATTGTCAATGCTGAGTGTGACTATGATATATATATATATAAAATGTACCTATTTCACATTTTAAGAAAAAACAAAACAAAATAAGTAGTGCATCTATATAGATATTTGTCAAAGGAAGACATAAGGCTGACAGGACTGTTTAAAATATTACACATCCCTAATCATCAGAGATAAGTAAATCCAAACCACAGTAAATCCAAACCCCTCACCCCAGTTTAAAATAGCTATCATCAAAAGTCAAAAGATAATGATTGTTGGCAAGGATGTTGAGGAAAGGGAAGTCCTGCATGCTGTTAGTGAGGTATAAATTAGGACAGCTATTATAGAAAACAATATGAAAAATTAAAAATAGCACCACCATATGATCCAGCAACACCACTGCTAGGTTTACATCCAAAGGAAATTAATCAGGATATTGAAGAGTCATCTGTACCCCATGTTTGTAACAGCACCATTCATAAAAGCCAAGAAATGAAAACAGCCTTTAAAAATGTGGTACATAAGAAAATGTGGTACACAATGCAATGAAAAAAGGATGAAATTCTATCATTTGTGATAACATGGATAGAACTAGAGATCACTGTGTTAAGATGAATAAGCAAAACACAGAAAGACAAATACTGCATGAAATCTAAAAGAGTTAACCTTATAAAAACTGAGAGTAGAATAGTAGCTATCAGAGGTTCAAGAGAAGCCAGGCATGGTGGCTCACACCTGTAATCCCAGCACTCAGGAGGCAGAGGCAGGAGGATTGCTGTGAATTTGAATTCAGGGTCAACCTGAACTACAAAGCAAGACCCTGTCTCAAAAAACTAAGAAGAAAAAGATAATGATAATACACTGTGTATTCAAAAGCTGAAAGAAGTCTGAGGTTTTACCATGATGGAATGAATGATAAATGTTTAAGGAGCTAAACAGGTTTAATTTGATTCAAGAATGGCTCAAAGCAAACATATTTATAGAAACATCATGAGGCACTCTGTATGTATATACAAGTATTATGTGTCTGTTTTTTAAAAAATTTTTTAATTAGGCAAATCCTGCTCTTCCAGCAACACATAGTTCTCCATGGGCAGCCCAGCACCTCCCTGTTCCAGCTTCTTTTGTTGTTGGCCCAAGAATATAAAATACTTTTTACAAAGCACATGCCTCCCTTGATTTGAGGCTTCCATGTGATCTTTAGGCAAGGTAAGAAGGCATAGTGAGGAAGGAAAGGGCAAGAGAGGGGAGAGAAGCATCTTCCAGAGGGAGGAAGGGCCCCTTCTGCTCAGCAGCCTCAGGAGCCCAAACCTCCCCACTGTAGCCGCCCTAGGCTTGACATGTAAGTTTTGGAGGGTGTAGAGTACAACTGAAGTTCCGCTACGCTTGCAATGAAGGCTTTACCTCAACAGCAGCTGCTAAAACAATACAGTGCAGTCATTAGTGATGGGGTCCTCGTCACTAGCAAGCTGGGAGGCAATCACATTTCAGGGTCTGACTCACAGACCACTCTGGATACCAACTGCTAAACTGAGTTCCCTAAAAAGCCCCTGCAATAGAGCTGTGGACAGAAGTTCTACTGGGGATGCACAAGGGACACCAATAAAGGAGGAGGAAAGCAGGCTCAGACAGAGGGAGGTCCACAGTGCAGTCTGCAACCAAGGCCTTAGTATCTACACGCCAGCCAGTCACTGGCCATGGACCAGCCTAGCAGGGACATGGCCTTTAGTAAGGCAGTTTTCCACTACAGCAGGCAAAGCCCAGTGACAGATGTGGGTACGAGCCATAAGCAGCGATATAGCCTTCAGCTGGGGCACACGTGTGTCAGCTCTGGCCCAGGAGACCTAGGCAGAGCACCACCGTATCCCACAGTGAGGCCAGAGGATAGGGGTGGCACACATTGCTCTCATGGCTGCCAGGCTTATCTCAGTCCTCAGCTCCCCTCATCACAGTCCCTAACGGCCCTTCCTCACCTGTGGTCTCCTGGCACCCGAGGCCTTGGCGTGTCTACTGTAAGGTAACTGCATGCTTAGCGCAAGGGTGGGTGGGACTTTAGGAACTGATTCTTAAGAAGCTGTCACGCAGGTGCCAAGGCTCACTACTCCTGGGCTGAATCACTGCACAGAGTGCAGTGAGAGCGGGACTGAGATTTTCTATCTCTCCTCTGCACCTGTGGGTGAACAGAAGCTGCCTCCATGGAACCCATCCTGCAAAGCCCGCCATGGAGGATGGAAAGATAGAGCTAGGGCCCCTCTTCCAGGCAGGCCCCCTGTGCCTGCCAGACTAACACCACCCTGGGTCCCTGCGCTGTTCCTTCACACAGCGCCTGAGACTCTATTGTTCCCAGACAGTGACGGTGCATCCTGTACCAGGCCCTGGGCTAGGCACGCTGTGCACAGCATCTCACTGAACACTCCTCTCGATCCCTCCGAAAGTTCCAAAAGGTGAGGTGACTTCAAGAACTAGAATTTAAATCCTGTCCTCCCAATCTCTACTCTGAAAAGGGGTCAGGGCATATTATGGCAGAGGCTGAGTCACTGTCCCTTTGTGCTCCATTGGTTCTTGCCTGGCTATCTATCTGGCTCCAGCACAGCTTGGCAAAGTCTTAGAAGTGGACTTGAAAGCAACCCAACAGCTGTGGATATCGCTGCTTGAGTGGCCAACTGTCCTCAGGACTGTCAGCTTTCCTGGGAGTCAGGACTTTCATCCTATTCTTTCTGCTTTTGTCCCTATTCTCAAGAAACTGAAGGCAAACAGTCTGATTATGAGTAGGGGGCCGAAGAAGGCTGACCTCTGACCCCTGCGCTACTCTTCCTTCTCAAGCAACCTGCTCAACCTCTGCTCCACTTTTCAGGTTCAACTCCAGTGAGGATGTGCCATCTGTGCCAAAGACCCTGTGCTTTTGTATCTCAATTATGTACCCACTCCTGCATTCTCTCCTCAAGTCAGCTTTTCTCCAGACCACTTAGCATCAGCATACAGCACAGCACACTGTAGGTGCACAGGAGAGCACCCAGATGAACAGTGGAGGGCACCTCCTTCCCTCAGCAAATGTTCTCTGGTTTCCCAGGACACAGCTAATCAGCCGATGCTTTTTGAAATATCTAATACCCTCACCTTTGTATCAGTTGGTACCTTTGAGCTCAAGCACCCATCTTACTTTTCTGCAGACTTTTCTGTTGTGCCTGATAAAAGAAGTTGCGGGGAAGGACCCTAGGCAGACTTCAAGCAATTTCTGTCTCCTCTGGCTAGGAGAGGAACTCATGCTGGAGATGCCAGAACCTCCTCTTTGAATTGCACGGAGGTCTTACATTCCAATCTAGCGTTATCTGTCTACCTGTCTGCTGTCTGTCGTTGGGCACCTCCACTTACCCACTTCCCTCCTTACATGTCCCACTGGCCCTCTGTAGGTACCACGTCCCATCCATATGCACA
>PVIR01008894.1:0-55140 GCA_004026965.1 Petromus typicus | reverse complement strand
CATCCATTTCTTCTACATTTTCCATTTTATTGGAATATAAATTTTCAAAGTATGTGTTTATTATTCTCTGTATTTCAGCTGGGTCAGTGGTGGTTTCCCCCTTTTCATTTGTAATAGCATGGATTTGAGCCTTTTCTTTTCTTTGTTTGAGAAGGTTGGCTAAGGGTCTGTCAATTTTATTTATCCTTTCAAATAACCAACTCTTTGATTTGTTGATTTTCTGTATTGTTCTCTTAGTCTCCATTGCATTAATTTCTGCTCTGATCTTTATGATTTCCTCCCTGTGTGAGCTCTTGGTTTGCTTTGCTGCTGTTTTTCTAGTAGCTTAGGGTTCAGCATTAGATTGTTAGTTTGAGCTTGCTCTGTTTTCTTGATATATGCATTCATTGCTATGAATTTCCCTCATAGAATTGCTTTCATTGTATCCCATAAGTTTATGTACATTGTACTGGGGTTATCATTCAATTCTAGAAAATGTTTAATTTCATCTTTAATTTCTGCTGTGACCCATTGGTTAGTCAGTAGTGTATTGTTGAATTTCCATGATTTTGTGAAAGTCCTGGGCGGTTTTTTTGCTCTTCATCTGTAGTTTCAAGGAACTATCATCTGAGAGTATACAGGGGATAACTTCAATTTCTTTGCCTTTACTTAAACCTGTTCTGTGAACTAGTACATGATCTGTTTGGAGAATGATCCATGAGCAGCTGAGAAGAATGTAAATTCTCACTTAGAGGGGTGAAATACTCTGTAGGCATCTATTAAGTCCATTTGTTGAGAGTTTGTTTTAGTTCAAGTACTTCTTTATTGATTTTCTGTCCAGCTGATCTGTCTATTTGTGTCAGTGGGGTATTGAAGTCCCCTACTATTGTTGTATTGCTGCTTATCTGGCTTTTCATTTCCATTAACATTTGTTTTATATATCTGGGTGCACCTGAGTTTGGGGCATAAATATTTAAGACAGTTATTTCTTTCTCTTGGATAGTTCCCTGTACGAGAATATAGTGACCTTCTTTGTCTCTTTTAGTCTGTTTTGGTTTAAAATCTATTTTGTCTGCAAATAAGATAGCTACTCCTGCTTTTTTGCAGTTTCCTGTTGCATGGAGAATTGTATTCCACCCCTTTACTTTCAGTCTGTGGCTTTCTCTCTGGATTAGGTGTGTCTTCTGTATGCAGCAGATTGAAGGATCTTGCTTTTTGATCCATTCTGCCAGTCTGTGTCTCTTAATTGGTGCATTGAGACCATTGACATTAATAGTTATGACTGATATGGACAGATTTAGGGCTGTCATGATTTCCTGTTCTAGGCTCTTTTATTCTTTGATTTTTTTTTTCCCCATCATTTTCTTGTTTGGCTCAGTGGGATGACTCTGCTGGGTCTCACGGGTTTATAAGTTTCATTTTATTTCTCCAAGATATCCTTTAGAATATTTTATAGCGCAGGTTTTGTATGCATGAAGTTTTTAAGATGTTCTTTGTCGTGAAAGTATTTCATTTCCCCCTGAATTTTCAGAGATAACTTTGAAGGGAAAATCAACCTGGGTTGGAAGTGGTTGTCTTTTATGTTTTGAAACACTTCACTCCAGGCTCTTCTTGCATTGAGTGTTTGGGTGGAGAAATCTGCTGTGACTCTGATGGGCTTCCCTCTTTAGGTGATTTTTTTCTTTTCCCTAGCTGCTTTTAGTATTTCATTCTTTATTTTCATATCTGCAACTTTTATAATTATATGCCTGGGTGTGGGTTTTTGTATATTTTGGCCCTGTGGAGTTCTGTATGCTTCGTGTATCTGGATGTCTAATTTTCTTTCTTTGTCTGTGAAGTTCTCTGCTATTATTTTTGTGAACAAATTCTTTATGTCTTTCATATCATCACCTGCTTCCTCAGTAACTCCAATAAGCCTTATGTTATTCTTCTTTGAATCATCTAGGAGCTGTTGAATATATTTCTCATGGTCTTTTGTCTTTTTCCATTAATTTGGTCTTTCCTTTTCATAGACTGCGATCGTGTCCTCTAGATCTGAGATTTGGTCTTCTACAGTGATTATTCTACTGCGTAAACTTTCATTTTCTTTTTTGATTGCCTGGGTTTCTATTTGTAGCTCCTTAAGAGGTTCCATTGCTTTTGCTATCTCCACTTCTATTAGATCCTTGATTTCCTCTTTGGCTTTATTAATCATGCCATTAACTATGTCCAGTATCTCTGTTTTCATCTCAGAAATTAGTTCTGATATCCATTTTATTAGGTCTTCTTTAGTTACCACCTCAGAGAGTCCTGGTGGCTGAGTTTCAGATTTCTCCATTTCCCTTCCCTGTGTACTACCTTGGGGTAAGGATCTCTGCATTTGAGATTTGAATTCTTCCTCATTTCTGAGCTTTTGTCCCTGCTGTTGTATTTGCCTTTATAGTTGCAATGTTATCTTGTGCTGTTTGTTGCAAGTTTCTTTCTTCCTAATATTTAGGTCCCTTAAGATTAGCACTAAGTCTTAATGTTTTCAAACACAATCCAAGAAAAGCACTAAGCATTACCAATATCAAACAGAGCCCAAGAAATGGTAAACTGGTAGTTATTGCTCTGACCCCTCCAACCTCATAAGCCAGAACTATGATCAGATGCCCAGACTTAAAATTATCCATGGATATAGTGACACCATTCAAGCATCACCTTTTAGAAGTGAAAGGGTTACCAAGGAGTTAGGTGGCAGAGAGATAGAGGAGGAAGAGATTAGTAATAATATTAAAGGATGAAATGAAATAGAGAAATGAAGACTAGTAGAGGGGCACAGAGTAGAAAAAAGGGAGAGATGAAGGAAAAAAGGAGAGGAAAAGGGTGGGAGGAAAAACAAAAGCGGCAAGAAGAATAACAAAAACACAGACCTAAATAAAACAAGTAGAGATAAAAACAGAATAGGGTAAGATTGAATCCACTAATAGCCAGCTGGAGGTGAGGAACCGTTGATTCCGTTATGGGCTAGACACAGTTTGAAGTTTATAGGCCACAGGGAAAAAGCTGTGAAGTTGCAGTCTTTCCCCTGATGTGAGCCCAGTGTCCTGTAGGTGGCGCTGTACCCAGAAACTCACCGATGCCCAGGTTCCCGGTCTCAGAGCGGGGCTCACCCCCTTCAGTATGGCAGAAAGTGGAGGTTCCAGGTGGAGTCCAGAGTTGGAGCGTCCCAGGGCTGGAGGTCTTGGGGTCGCTGGTTCACTGTGGTGGAGACAATCTTGGTCAATCCCGCAGGGGTTCAGAGACCTCTTCTCCTGTTAGAGCAGATCCTCGGTCCCAGCGGGCAGTGGGCGGGACTTCCTCGCATGGGCCCTTTGCCTTCTCCCGAGAGTCCAGATCTGGGAGTGTAAGCCCTTTAACACAGCTGCAGGCTGTGTGCTGTCTGCAGTCACTGGGTTCCCATGCTGGGGCGCCTGTGCGAAGTCTAGCAGGGTGGACCACCCCTCCCCCTCTGGGGAGAGGGTAGAAGGGACAGATCGCTCCCTAGGTCTCTCTTCTTTCTTTGGTCTTAATCAATATTTGCTTCTTATCTCTTCGATCTAGGTTTCTCTGCTGTCCTTCCTTTCTTTCCCTGCAACTGGTGTTTTCAGGTTTAAGAACAATTTCTATGGAGGCAGTGGTCTCCAGCTTTTACCATTCTGCCATCTTCCCAGAATCCTCCAGAGACTTGTCTTTTGGGCAGAGTGCCGTTGTCCACTATGTTTTTCCTTTTAGCCATTATCGAATGTTTTGTTATGTGGTAGTAGGTAACAGAAGTACTGTGTGAACCATGCTTGCCAAATAATGACAGGCCTTTCCTAGGCTTAAAGCTCATACCATGCCCCTATCTCTGCCTTTTTTATTTTGTCCTTTCTTTTTTCATTCTTAAAACATGATAGCCACAGATGCTATGGACATCTTATGACCATTTGGTGACAAGCAAATCACTACATTATATGGTAAGGATAACAGGGAAGAAAGCAAGGTTGTTGGTGGCATCCTCACAGTACGGTACTTGCTCTAATCTACCTGTTCCCAGAATTCTCACCCTTGAATAAGCACTCATACATTCATATTTAAACTTGGCTGTCACAGTTGCTCCCTTTTCTAGGTAAAGTTAATTAAAATTGACCTAACTGGCTTTTAATTTTCTGTTAAAATTTACAGATATTTTTAAAAACTCATGATATTATTGTATAGAAAATAATTGAGTGAGTAAAGGATATGAACACACAGAAAAAATCTCTATTCTTACACCTCCCAGAAGCCTATCAAAAACAAGTAAATAATTGGTATATAGTACATGAAATGTAACTTACAACTTCTACATTTTGTGATCCATTCATTCTTTTAATTACATGATCAGCCACACTGAGCTTTGTTTTCTTTAGTGATAAAATAAGGTTAAGTAGTAAGTGTAGAGCTTGGGAGAGTAGAGAAGATGTATGTAAGATACCTAGACTTGTATTCATACTAAGTAAATCTTTAATAAATGTTAACTATAATTATTTCTGTGGACATCAAATCTCTGATTTTCATTTTCTTTTCTATACCTTTCAATCCTTCAATTTTCTACAAGTTGAATAGCTACTTTGATATTCAGAACAAAAAGGGAAGCAAAAAGAGTCTTGTAAAAGTGTCTTTGCATGACACTAACACTGTATGAAGCTCCAGAACAAATATGAAGTTCTATGGAGTAGAGTGTGATTTTCACATTTTGAAAATATCTTATTAATAGTTATATTAAACTAATATATTATCTTTTACCTGAATTATCATTATTAATTTTTGTTGTTGTTTTTTGAGACGTGGTCTTGCTATGTAATTGATACTGGCTACCATGTAGCCCAGGCTGGTCTTGAACTTGTGATCCTCCTGCCGCAACCAACACCAGTGCTGAGGTTACAGGAACGTGCCACCACACGCAGCTGTCATTATCATTTACAGTATTTAATTAGGATTATGAAAATGAATCTTTATAGTAAAATGAATCTTTATACTTGTTCATCCACATCCCTGAGTAAACCTGTGCACTTTGAAACTGTCATAATGTTCCACCCAATAAAGGTTATAATGTTTCTAGATGCATATTTACAAAACATCAGGCTGAAGTTGCCTAAGATTTTCTGAGCATATGGAAAAGAGGTGGGAGCTGACACTTTCAGTTACTTATCCTCACCAATTTTGCTTGGAGTGATATTTCTGGAATGTTAATATCACTCAAAATAAAATGGAGAAAACAGCACAAGCAATTTGATCATTTCTGACTGGTGGCTGGTGCTCAGTGTAGATGGAAACCTGGCAATTATAACACAGCAGCACACAGCCTAACGGCACTGGTGCCTTGCATTTGAAGTCATTTCCTAACTGAAAAATGAGTGTTCCAGTTTTAGGTCTGCTACTGTCTGGCTGCCTATTATTATCATGCTGTCCTGGTTTGCTTAAGTACAAAACAAGGTTATAAGACTGAGCTTTTCTTTATCTTTCAGAGTATTTTTGTTGTTGTTGTTGTTGTTTTAAAATTTATTCATGTGGAGTATAACAATATAAATAGCATGCTTAGGGAAATATATGAAATTAAGAAAAAATGCAATGATATATTGAAACAAAAAAATAAAACTAAGAATAAGTTGTCTGCCAGAAGACACTGGGGGGTTGTTGACTATAAGCCAGGGTTTGACTGTGTGCCTTAGTAGTCAACAAAAAATATAAGAAAATGGTTACACAGTTTGGGGGGGTCAATAAAATAAAACTGACCATCTCAAAAGACACAAAATCAAAACTAAGCAACGTTTTAGAGAATCTACATTCTGATTAACTTTTCTGCAGTAAACATGTTAATATGTTTCCTAGAGACGTATCATAGAAGGTTCAAAATAGATTATTGAGAGAATATTAAAGCACAAAATTTTGTATGATTATTGTAGATGGGATCAGAACATTATATATTTAAGCTTTATATATTTAGCTTTCTGGTGCTTTAATCTAGAGACTCACACTGAAGTTCTTAGACTTGGAAGGGTTACATATCTTTTAGACAGTCTGTAATGAATTACATTTCCTTCTAATAAATTTTTGTTAGCAACTGGATTAAATCACAATGGGGTAAGAGTTAGGTTTTCAGGGGCAAGGATTTAGCTCAGTGGTTCTGGTGGCTGCCTGACTGAAGGTCCCAAATTCAATCCTCACATACCACAATGCCAGGCATGGTGGCTCACACCTGTAACCCCAGCACTTGGGAGGCAGAATTAGGGGGACTGAGGTGAGTTCAGGACCAGCCTGGGCTACTCAGGGAGTAGTACTTACTTAGGGGCCAAAGTAAGACCCTGTCTCAAGAAACTAAAAAATAAAATAAAATAAAATAAAAAACAAAGATTTGAAAAAAGTGCCAGAAGAGAAGCCACCATACCTCTTTAAATAGACAGAGAGAGAAGTTAGGTGTTTCAACAGAACTAAAGCAAAACAAATACTAAACAACTAAAGTAAAATCATAAATGGGAGACAGACACTTAGTTAAATGAGTAAACAAATATAAATAAAAGACAAATTTTACATAAGAGAATTTTAACTTAAAGTTTGGACCAAAGAAAAATAAAAACATAAAATAAATAGGAAAAATAAAATACACGATAGAGAACATAGAGAGACAAAGGTGGGATGCCCCTTCACTAAGCACTTTGTGGCTTTTTTCTCCTTATACTGCTCACACCCCCTTCCAGCTTTGCTATGCTCTAACTTCTGGTCTTAGGGCCTACCTGTTGTTAATATTTTTCATCATAAACAAAACTGTGTTCCACCTAAGTATGTACATATTTCCACATGCTTTTTAGAATAAAATTCGGAAATTTTAGTTGGCTAGAGCATATACCTAATTTTGAAAGCTCTCTGAGATGATACATAACATCAGCTTGTCCTTGCAGCAATGTATATTTAAACAATAGCACCTGAAAACATCCCTTTCACTCCTCAGTTGTTTAACCCGGTTCCTAACATACTGTTTTGCTTGCCATAGAGTTGGAGACTATCTTGCCTTAAACTGTGTTTCTTTGATAGCCTGTGAGGTTGAACCAATTCTTCTTAAAGAAATGTTTTTTATTCAAAACTCTTCCTTTCTCTTTTCCTCTGTCCACTAATCTTGATATAAACAGTATACAATACTTTTTCACAAGGCAGATAAGGTAATTGACAAATGACTGTGGTGTAGTCATTAATCAGGATGTGTTTATTCAGCTTTCTTCTGTTAAGTAGTTATTTCCAAAGTTTCCTGCTTATTAGTGTTCAACTCTGGCTTGATTCCTAAGAAAATGAAAATAATTATCAATTTAGTGATGACAGTTGCTTAAATTTCCGACATTACTTAGTGACATAAAATATGCTAACGTGACTTTCTGAAATTTCAGCTAATTAAAATTTTAAAAAGAAGCAATAAATGAAACCCAGGCTACTGGGTAGCACAAGTAAGAATATTTGCTATAATCAATGACTGTTTATAATAATAGAATTGTGTTATAAATTTTTAATATTATTTTGTGCCACCACATCCTAAAAATGACAGCGGCAAAGTGATATGAAGTTAATATGACATTTAAATTGTATATGATATCTTCTTTGATGCAAATTTTATTTCTTAATATAATTTATGAACTTCATAGTATATATATATATATAAAACATCTGTATTTTGCCTAATACATACCAAGTCTTTTCTGGTTGGCTTTTCAAATATTTTCCTATAAAATTAGATTTCAGACTGAGGCATAAAATATTGAAAAATTTACAATTTGATAGAGAAAATACAAAAAATATATAACATTTAGCTAAAAATCTTAAGTGGCTTACACTTTAATGGCAGTTATTCAAAATGAACAAAACTGTTTAAAAGCTGTAGAAAACCCAAGATTGACATTTCATCAAATAGTATTAGGATGGGGTGAGTTGCTTTTAATTGAGTTAAAGAAGAACATTTTTCCACAATCATAAAGAAATTTAAAATGTAATTCTAAGACTTTTGTTTTCGCAGATCATTGACTGGCTGAGCAGTTCCCAGTACTGAATATCTGAAAACTCAGTGAATTGCAAAAATCACTTTTAAAATCACAGTTATTGTGGTAGTAGATTTTATATAAAAACCACAAGGCTTTCAGAAGGCACAGTTGACTAGAGAACTGAAAGGCAGCTTGGGTGGAGTTCCACTGCCTGGATAGTGTCTGCCAGATCTGAGAAGGCTTGAACTTGGATTTTCATGTTCAGTGCAGCCCAGCAGACTGGAGAAGAAGCAAGAGCCTCAGTTCCCCCAGAGACTGAATCAGTGATGACAATAACTTGAGACTTCTCTCAAAGAGCAGTTCAAGCTTCAAAGACAGAACTTGAAAGGAATCTCTCCTGCAGAGGAGTATGTTGTGAACTGTTGTCTAGCTAGTCTTACATAGTATGATGTTAAAACATTTAAAGATGCATTAACATCTTGATGGCTTCCTGGTCTGAAAAAGCAGCTCCTCAGAAGCAGCAAATTTATACAACAGCAATCGTCTTACCTATGAGCACACATTTATTTATATACAAATTAAATAATCCCGAGTGAGTACCCACAATCATCTCCTTTAACATACACACCAGACCAATGTTCTCTCTGTTTTAAATCACCTCCGAGTGAGGGATCAGCACCTAGGAGCTGCCCTTAGAGCTGTGACTGCCAGGAGTTTTTAAACTATACAATCCTCACTGGGCTCACCTTGCCAGCCTTGTCTTTCTTTCCCTTTCCACAAAAGCCACATAAGAGAGCTGGTTCTTTATTTCTCTTTCTGCCTCCTCCTAACTGGTTCTGATGGTCCCCATGGACCTCACACAGCATGTGTCCCTGGAACTAAAAGTAATAAGCTCTTCCCTCTAGGTATTTGTCTCCATTTCCATACCTTATTATAAAAAAATCTACCCACATATGAAAACATCTCAGCACTAGATGGAACAGAATGTAAAATTTAATATAAAACAGTAAAAATCCCTTGAGGATTCCTAAGGAAAAGACATCATACACACAAGGCAGTAATCTCATTGTGGGTCTTCAAATATGCAAACGAATAATTAAGAGGAAGTGATTTTGGATTCATAGAGCACCCAGTGCCTGGCAACAGGAAATCTGAATCTCCTGTGCGGAAAAGAACTTCATTTTTTTTTCAGTTTTCAGAGTTTCAACAAATACTACATTACAATAAAATATCACTACAACTGAAGAAATAAGTCATAAGCAAAGTTAACAGCAATAAAACATAAACTGTAAAGCTTACAATATTGTCATAATCAGAATAAACACGGTGTCTTGGAGATACAGGATGATAGAACAATGTTGAAATCACCTTCTTTCTTATGGGAGGATTGTGAGATGCTTCTTCACAAGCCCTCATTCCCTTCAACAATGACTTTTAACCATCTTTTTGTGGTACTGGGGTTTGAACCCAGGGACTTCACACTGAATCTGTTTATATGTTTTTGTTTTTGTTTTTGTTTTAATTTTGGTACAGGGTCTCACTAAACTCTTGATTTGTCCAGGCTGACTTGAACTTGTAATCCATGTGCATCAGGTTCCTAGTGCTTGGGGACCCTTTGGTAATTCAGAGGAAAAAGGAAAGTAGAAGGTTGGCATAGCAGATGATTCTGTCTGTGCTAAAATAGCACCTTTCACCAAGATTTTCTCGAAAATGGTTGAAATTGTAGATATAGGTGTTTGATTGTAAAATTTGATATTATTTGACATTAGACTTTGTATTCTCACCATTCACTCCAGGAGAATGAAAAAGTTTCCCACTGATACTCCACAGTATGATGTTACAGTGATATCATTTATCATCAAAGACAAAAATTGTCCTTTGCATAAATGTCAGCATATAAACTAACACCACTAAATTCTCTGAACACTATTAAAAAATGTTTCCAATAGAATGATCCAAATTTTAAAAAGTAGGAGACTGATTTTTGGTGGCTCCATCATAGTACAGAAAATGCTAAAAATAAAGCATGAAAATAAAGCAATTGTATTTAAACATGGGTAGGAGAGTGTTCTGGCCTTTTTTCTTCCACTGTGACAGACAACAAATTAATAAAATCCCTGCTATGTTTAGCACCTTCCAAAAATAGCATATTTCTTTAGACGAAATGTTTTAAAAACCCTAATTTTAAGTGACAACAATACTCTTATTGACAAGCTTCTCAGTAATTAAAAAACCAAGAATGGTTACAAAGGAGTGAAGACTGACTTTTATACAACTCTCAACACATAGTGTATCTGCAAATGAATTTAGCAAATGTGCAGTTGATGTAATCAGGACAAACTACAGCCCTTGAAAACCCAGCTAAGATTTATGAATGACTCTAATCTGATGGAATATGTTAACAAACTCTCTGGGGAGAGTGTATCACAAACATCTGTATCATGAATGGCTGACAGCTGGATTAGTGACAATTGATCTGTCTTTGTCTTAGTTACTTTCTTGTCACTGACACATAATGCCTGACAATTGCAAATTAAAGTAGGAGAGATTTATTTTTCTTCACAGCTTATAGAGGTTTCACTCCATAATCACCTGGCTTCAAGGCAGTGTCATACAGGAAGGCATGGCAGATAAGAAACAACTCATAGCATGGAAGCAGGAAGTAGAGAGAGCTATCAGGGGAGCAGAGGAGATAGATGTTTCCTGGCCACACCCCCAGAGATCTGCCTCTTCCAACCAGACTTTATCTCAAAACACCACACTCCACTATAAACCCAGCAGAGGACTAATCCAGCGATGAGTATCACATCCTCTATGACTCAGTCACCTTCCACAAACCCCAACTCTGAGGTCATAAAGCTTTTGGAGAGACATCTGGACAGAAACCATAGCATAGCAGCCACAGAAGTTTCCACGTGAAGTTGAATCAAGGCAATTTTTTTTTCTTAAATCTTTAAAGAAGTCTTTTTAAAGCTGTATTGTCAAGACACATTCCTAAAACTTTTTTTTTGAAAATGCCCATTATTTTATATTTTATTTGAAATCAAACACATCACGTCAATGCTATGAAGTTGCTTTGACTTTTTACTTCTCTGCTGGATATTTAACTAGATGTAATAATTGATTTGTGAAACATTAAATTTGAAGAATAGGTAGGTAATAAAAATACAAGATTTTATCCTTGTTGTGAGGTATGAATTGTAACCACAAAGTGTTAGATGGTGGTGATCTTGGTCCTTCAATTATTCATATATTTTGTTTCCAAAGTAATTAACTGATTAAAATCCAAAAGAAATAATAGATTCTCTAGGTAGGCATTGTGGTGGATGCCTGTTATTCCAGCATTCTGGAATTACAAGGCTGATTACAAGTTCAAGTCCAGCTTACACAACTTAATGATTTAGCAAGACTCTGTCTCAAAAATAAAAATTAGAAAGGGATGGGGATACATCTCATTAAGGCCCTGAATTCAAACCCCAGTACCATATAAACAATAAGTAAATAAATAATCCTCTGACCTTTTCACCTATATCTTTAAAAACCATAAAAATCCTGTGCTCACAGAAAATAACAACTCCAAATAAATTTTTCCTATTTTATTCTTTGAGTTTGAAGATATGAAAGGATTCTTTATTGACAAGCACTACTATTAATCGATTCTTTATCTTTTTCAGAAAACTCTAGTGGCAGCATAATGTTAGATTCAACATTTTAAGAAAAATTGTTTGTATGAAATTTCATTTTTGTAAACCAGTTTTACCCTTTTAACATTTTATGCATCTTTAAAAAGCTAAAATATTGCACACTATATTGCTTTGGAACACACTTTTCAGTCTCAGTGTTCAGTATGTTTCATGACCCAAGCAAGTGTTTCTTGGCCTTGTGATGCTACACTCCTGGCTCCTGTATCACCTGGAACAATTTAACATATCATCTCACATAAGTATCATAACTTCTCATATTCTTTATTCCTAAAACTAATGGGGCTTTTTTTTTAATACAGTTCACACCATGTCTAAAGATTTGAAAAATAACCATCACCTTGAAACATGATGTTGCAGAAAACAAAGATGTTTTTATAATATCTGAGAAAGGATGAAAAAGAGCACAGAGGCTGGTTAACAAAAGGGCTTTCAGGGGTCTAGGATGGAAAATTTAACATACAACGGGCAATAAAAATGATTGCATTCACAAATATAATAAAATATGTTGAAGCAGATATGATTTCATTATAAAATGAAGAGTATCAAATTGAAAAGTAGTTAGAATGCTCCTGTAGATTTCTGACATTTATATTAAAATACAATATATTGATCAATCTAAATTCCTTGAGAAATTTCTTTAGATCTATAGCAAGCAAACTGTGCATCTAGGTTTCCCTGGCAACATGGCTGTCTTCTTATGCTAACACATTATAATTAGTGAAAGCACATAAAAATAAAGCAAATCATAATTACAATGGCTCTATTTCCTTTGGCTATAGGGTTGGAAAAGATTTCAGGACACGTTTAAAACACTCAGCAAAATTAAGTCACAGAGATAATTTTAGATGTAGTTAGAATATTTAAGTGAATTTCATCTTCATAAACTTCCAACTATGACAGAAATTTGATTTTTCTACTCATTTCAGTTGACATTAGGGTAATTAAACCGATTGTTCAGATAGGTGTGTTTTCATATGATAACGTAACTAGAATTCACCCCCTAGCCCCCACCCTGGGAAGGAACTCTGGATTGGGAAGCTGAGAGCTTCTTCCCTGGTTGCCAGTGTTCAGGCTTTTGTAATGGTCTAGATCTCACATGTCCTCCAAAAGCCCATGTGTTCACCTGAAGTTGTTATTCAGAGGCACTGTAAAATTTTATTTAGAAGTGACATTTATCTGAAAGAAACTGGGCTACCAGGGCCCCTTGCAAAGTATATGGAAACCCTTATTCCTGCTCTCTTTCTCTCTTGCCTCCTCAATATCATGAAGTAAGCAGCTCTGACCCACCATCCCTCTCCTAGTGTTAAAGCTTATCACAAACCAAGAGCTACAGAGCCAAGGGAAGGGGACCTGAAATCTCTGAAATCTCAAGACAAGCTAAAGTTTTCCTCTTTATAAAGCTGTTTACTAAGGGATTTCATTACAGCAATGCAAACTTGACTCATACACTGTTAGACCACTCTGAGCTGAGCAACTTTCCAGTCCTTCTTTACTCATTGGATGTGGATTTGGATGGGACAAGACTTGAAATCTACTATATCTCTTTCAATAACAGATTGCATGATATCTTTGGAGGCTGCCTTTTTCCACTCAGAGAACTAATTACTAGAAAATTCTGGCTTCTATTGCACTAAATTTTTCTTTCAATAATTTCAATCAACCAATTTTAGATTTACTTTAGAGAGTCACCAATGGTAGTTTTAAAAGCATTTTAATTTATTCCTTACCTCTAATGACTAAGCTAATGCCTCTTAAAACGTATTTAACAGTGATATATGTTAAATGTGCCTTTTAGGGATTGAACTATATTATTAATCATGGAAAATAAAAATAATGATAGAGGGCCAGGGGTTTAGCTCAGTGGTTCTGGAGCCTTCCTTGTAAGTGCAAAGGTCCTGAGTTTGATACCCATTAGCCACATACAACAATGCTGGGCATGGTGACTCAGGCCTACTAGAAAGTAGTACTGCACACCAAAATGGCAGGTGTGGTGGCTTATGCCTATAATCCCAGCATTCGGGAGGCAGAAGCAGGAGAATTGCTATGAGTTCGAGGCTTGCCTGGGCTACATAGTGAGCTCAGGACCAGCCTGAACTACAAAATGAGGTCTTGTCTTGAAAGAAAAGAATGAAAGAGAGAGAGAGAAAGAGAGAGAGAGAGAGAGAATAAACATAGAACAAAAGAAAGAAAGATATCATAGACCATACAACATTGTTTGAGTCAACAATGGATCCCATATTTGAGTGTCTCCACAAAGCAGATATGCCTCTTGATGGTGTAGACATTTAGTTTGCTGGAACACATCAAGATGGTCTCATGATGAAAAAATTGCTTAATAATACATTTTGTGTGACTGTTCACATTATTAGCAGTAATAGTATTCTATTATTACTATTATTTTATTAGTCTGTACTTATCACTTTATTTATTTATTTGTTTTTGAGGTAAGATCTGGCTTTGTAGTTCAGGGTTGCTTCTGCCTGCCAGGTGCTGGTATTATAGGCACAAATCACCACACCTGTCATTGTGATATATTGTTATCAGTATGGGTTTACAGGTGTGAGGTGTATCACCACGCCCAGCACTGTAGTACATGGTTACTGAGGATCTAACTTGGGACCTTTGTTTGCTAGGCAGATGCCAGAAACACTGAGCTAAATTCCCACCCCCCTGTACTTATCACTTTGTATTTTTATAAACAAATAGGTACAGTTATTCCTGCCTGTCTCTCTGACCTAGAGCCTAAGTATGAGCCACTAAGTGAGGCTCCATAAGCTCATCATTTACTTTGAGGCTGGCTATTGTCTTCTGTGCTGTTCACCACCTCCAGCCAGAGGGTGAGGTGAGATTCAGAGGAAATTCATGAGAGACGTGTCCAGCTCTAGGGGACTAGTGGTGTTTATTTTTAAGCATCATAATTTGTGAAAGATCAATTTTATCTGTTGTAGTCTTGCTTTAACTTAGTCTAAAGATTTTTCTTCGTAGAAAAGTAAGTCCCTATGCAAATGGCTGGTCTAAGAACACAAAATTTTCCTACAAAGTTTTCATTTTTGCATCTTAAAAAAAAACAAAAAAGAAAAACACTCAAACCCTGACCTATCTAATAAAACTTTCATATTTTTGCTTTTTCTCTGTAGTGATACTAACAACATAAAGCCTCTAGCTACCTTTCACGTCCTATTGTATATTAACAAATGTTGTCTGACCTATAGAAAGGGAGCAAAATAAATGTAATAAAGTTATGATGTTGTTATGGAATGGGCATTGTGTCTCTTCTTACACACAATTATATGAAATCATCCATTCAGTGATCCTGGCATGATTCCTGATTACAAGATTTCACAGATAGCACATGCTGTGAAGGCTGGATGGGAACAGGGTGAATGCTTTCAGCATGGCAGATTTGACCCCATTTCTCATTATTTACAAGAGCTACAGTTGACTCAGGCCTTGCAAAGATACTTCATGGTGCTCAAAAGAAATGTTACATAACAGTAACATCATTATTAGTAGTACATTTTGTACAACAAAGTCATGTTAGATCCTTTGAGGAATAGTTGAAATCTATTTGTTCCAGTTCTCCCACTACAAAAACCTGACGTGGACTTTAGGAGTTAGATTTCAGAAATGTACATTTTTCACATAAATCATATACACAACAACTACAGAGAAAAGCAGCTAAAGGGAAAAAGCTCAAGGATTTACTTGGCAGTAGTTCCTGAGTATGCACAGTATCCAAAACAGCTAATGAAATGCTTCAACTCAACAACCAGCTGCTTAAGAGGATAATGTCAAAAGAATGACACTTTAAAGGGCGAATAAATTATTCAGCAAATTAGCATTAAGAGCAAGTTATAAGGAAATTAGGACATTTTTATACTGACAAAAAACAAGTTTCATTATTAACTGCAAAGAAAAATAATCCATGGTAGAAAAATCTGGCCAAAGGTGATTAGAGGAACAAGGAAGTTTATAGGATATTAATAACATGAGGTTGATTAAAATTATGTGTTTTTAATAGAAGTCATTAAATAAAATTTGGAGGCGAAATTAGATAACTCATAAAATAGCCTGCTATTTTTTCAAATTAGTTAATTTACCTAAGAATAATTCAAACTATGTGGCATTAGAATTCTCCCACCATGCAATGTAAATTAGGTGATGTAATTAATGCATAAATGTTCTAAAATTAGTGGAATATAATTTAACAAACTACTTACTTTGAAGGATTAACATTATTTAGCAGAAACACTGAAAGTATTTAAGTTTCATAATAATTTTACTTGTAACAATCATTATGTACATCAAAATGGGGTTAATTAAAGAAAACACAAAGTGATATGCAGAAGTGTTAATAACTCTCTGTACAACAGAGCCTTGTTTATTATTTTATTGTGTGTGACAGTAACATGAATTCACTTAAAAATTAATTAACATTCTGTCATCATATACTTTTTCCTATTAGGGAATGTAAAATGACAAATGTTTGAGCTATAAACACTGCTTGTTTAATAGTGACTAATGGGTAATTCTTTCTGGAAAACATAATTTATACAAGTATAACTATAATTAAATATGCATATGAATACATATCAAAGATAATTGTAAATCTTTCTGGTAATAATTAAGTTTTTTTTCAATCTTTATTGGTGCAATACATATATGCATCATGATTGCACTCCGTAATGGGCATTTGTACCAGTATAAGACTCAGAAATAATTAAGTTTTCTTGAAGCATTAAAATATGATCAATGTCTTTGACTATAAGTAGAAATAAATACACCCTACTATGAAGGTTTGCTTAAAGATGAGGAAAATGTAAGGTGCAAAAATGGAAACAAGGATGTAGATTTTTCACATATGGAAAGGAGAACAGGAGATGGAAGGAAAATTGAAAGAGGAAGGGGAGGTGACGCAAAAAAGAATTAAGATGTGTCATGTACCGGTACCAAATACCCACAATGAAAGTAGCCATTATGTATCATAAACATGAGCTAATAAAAAAAAGATATGTCAGTAAAAGAAGAGCACCAGGAGCATGCATATAAAATTATAGAAGTGGATTTGTTAAATTGGTTTACAGGATCAGAGACACAGTGGCTGTCTGCAGGATGGAGAAGCAGGGAAACTGTGTTGCCCTGACCAGAAGTTGGAAGCCTCATTGTCCGAGGGACCAACAATGCGGTCCCAGAGGAGGCACAAGGGCGACACCCTCTCCCATCACTGTGCAAGTTCAGAGTTGAAGGCTGAAGTATTTGGAGCCTGAGGTTAGTTAACAAAGGCATAAACAAAAATCACACCCAGTGACAAAGCCTGGTGTGAGCTAGGCCTAGTGTGAATTTCTTCTGTCTACTTTTTTTTTTTTTTTGAGACAGGGTCTTGCTTTGTAGTTCAGGCTGGCCCTGAACTCAGCCTCCAACTCACAACACAGCAATCCTCCTGCCTCTGCCTCCCAAGTGCTGGGATTACAGGTGTGAGCCACCACACCTGGTACTGTGGTATGTGGTACTGATTGCTGCTGGGTGTGAGTCTCCACACCCAGTATTGTATGTGGTTACTGGGGATCGAACGTGGGTCCTTGAGCTTGCAAGACAGGCACCAGAACCATTGAGCTAAATCCCCGGCCCTCTTCTGTCTATATTTTGTTCTCCAGGCCTCCAGACTCTTGGAGATCACACACACACACACACACACACACACACACACACACACACACACACACACACATTGATATAGAGCCTGACAAAAAATGTATGTGTAAGAAAAAGAAAAACTTATATAAACATTTAAATACTAATTTATTGAGACTACATGAGATTAATATGTTACCTCTGGCATCTACACTTCTAAGAGGTGCTCCAAATGGTGGACGTTAGCATCTAGACATTTATTAGTACAGAGAACTACTTAAGTGTCTATATATATATTTTGGACATTATTGGATTATTATATTCCACTTGATTATATATCTAGGAGTAAATTTCTGGATCACAAGGATATATTCAGTTTTTATTGATTCAACCAAAAAGGCTCTAATCAAGTGGCTAAATCTCACTAAGATTTTCATTCAGTTCTCTCATATATTCAGACTTGCTAATCTATTTGTTCTTTTTAGGTTTTCTAATAGCTGTGCAATGACATAGTGAAGACAGAAGCTAGATTGGCTGTGCTGAAGTTTAACATGGCAAGTGTCATTGTGACTCCACCTTCGGCCAAACCAGGACTGCCTGCCTCTTCAATCAATCTACAATGACCCGCCTCTGTGCATGCTTCAACCAATCTGTGATCAATCCCACTTGTATGCTTACCATTTACTATAAAAGGGACTGTATTTTGCAATAAAGACGGAACAGTTCTTCATTGTTCCCCGGAGTCTGCTTGGCGACTCTGCATGCTCACCCTCCTAGTCTGAGCCTCGGAACTTGATCCTTGGCTGCGTATCATCCAGACGCCAAGGACAACAACAACACAGTATTAGGATTTCAATTTATATTTCTTCAATTCTTAATGATTCTGGGTACATTCTCATATATATTTATTGTGCTAGATTTCCATCATTGTGACAAATACCTGAGAAAATCAATTTAAAGGAAGAAAGATTTATTTAGGCTCATGTTTGGATGGCTCCCCTGACACAGCCAAAGGAAGAGTGTTATAGCTCTACCCTTTACATGCCATCTCCTTCCAATAATGCAATGGAGTTAAGAATCTCTTAATGGATTCATTCACTGGTGAAGTTAGAGCTCTTATGATCCAGTCACTTTCCCAAAGCCCCACCTTTGAACACATGAGCCTCGTTATGCTTGATTGTTGCCCTCTTTCATTATTGGTTTCACAATTTCAGGAGAGAAAAAGGACCAAGTTCAGTGTCAAACACTGGTACCAGTTTGAACCATGGACTTAAAGTCCTTCATGTGTGGTGGTCCCAATGGTGCCATTCGTGGGACATTGGTGCAGTTATTTCTGTCAGTAATGACTTTGATCTATGTTCTAGAAACTCCGTTGCTTCAGGGAACAATAAATAAATATAGAGAGCAAAAATTATCCATTTTGGTGACAACAATGACATCCTGTTTGAAGCACAGTTTTCTGTAAGTGACAGAGGAGAGTGTCACAGCCTAACAGGATTTGAGGGAAGTTCACAGGAACCAGCAGCAGATATAGCCAAATGATTGAAAGGTAATTATTGGCTCAGGACTAAGAGACGGCAGAGTTGGAATGAGCAGCTCAAGTGGTGCTTTTTGGATTTTGGAAAATTTCCAAACTTTGGCTTTCAATGGGCAAATAATATTAGAAATATCTTCTGTAGGGCTTGGAATTTAGCTCATTGGTTCCAGCACCTGCATTGCAAGTGCAAGGGCTTGGGGTTTGATCCCTAGTAACCAATTAACAATGCTGGGCATGGAGATTCATGCCCACCAGCAATCAGAACCACATACCACAATGCAGGGCATGATGGCTCATGCCTGTAAACCTAGCCCTCAGTAGGCAAAGGCACAAGGATTGCTGTGAGCTCAAGGCTGAGCTCAGGGCCAGCCTGAATTATAAAAGAAATATTTTTAGTTCTATCCTCTGTACTAGAGGTGAAAGTGCAGGAATTCCTAAAGATGAGTTTTGAGTAGGCCCTCAGAAATAGAAATGGCTTTTTTTGTTCACTGATTTGCTCTAAGTAGAGAGAGGAAGCACTAATTATACTAGTTTCCAAAGCTAAAGCCAATGTTGAATATTCTGGCTGCTAAACTAAGGCAACAAATGGAATATGGATCTCCCTTCTCTGGAAATGCTTGGCTTTCCTCTCTCTTCACTTCACTCTATCTTGACTTCTGTTCATTTATAGTTCAGTAGTGGCCCTCAGAGCTTCATGTCACCAGGAGAGGAGAGAAACCCTACAATCTATCCCTTCCTGCTAGGCAGCCCAAATGGGAAGAATGTGCATTCTGATAATTCTGTTGGACACAGATATCCCTGTGCCTGGTGCTGTGGCATGAAGGGCTTCAGATATGGACAGATGTGCCAGGAAAGGCAGGTGTGGAGCCAGAGTCATACATAACAAAATAGAAAGAAACAACTCACTGTCAGTGTGAGTGGCACAGAGTGCAGATCACCAGCCAAGAGAGAAACAGGGAAAACTTGCTTCACCCATTCTTCTGCCTGGTCCCCACAGCCCAGCAGTTAGCTGAAGTTCTGTGGGAGAATGGTTACCATGGCAGCACTGATCTTGATCTCTGAAATACTGAGTTACCTTCTGTGTAGCTGTAAGCAAAATTTGAAGTGAAAAGATTTAGTAAGTACCTAATTTCCTTACTTCTCTTAAGTGTGTATGGCAAAAATTAATGGAGGACTTTATATGCATTCCCTACCTACTAGGTACTGCAGCAGTATTTTAATCAGGAAACACTAAATATAAAGAAGTGTTAAAGGCTCCTTCTTTAGAGAGACAATGAGTCTCTATTACCAATGAAGTATTTTTGTTGAAAGGAGCCTTGAAGAGCTGATGGTTGCAGACACTAAGTGAAATCACTGTTTTCATTCTTATCCTGTAAAGAACTGTGGGTGTGGTCACCTTCAGGATGGAGCTGTGCTGGGGTGATTAAAAGAGTTTATGTTATATATTGTGAAATAGAAAACACTCAAAGCATAATGGAGTGAAGGGGGGAAAATAATGAGATTATAACAAAATGGAAGGAAACAAAGTTTATGTATATGGGGGGGTGGGGGTGGTAGGGTGGGCAGGGTTATGGGAAAAAATGAGAATTAAGTTGTGTCACATACTGGTACACATTCTCATTGTTGAATGCAATCATGATGTATATATATAATGTACCAATAAAGATTTCAATTTAAATTTAAAAAAACAGAGTTTAGAGGGCAGCAGATGTCCAAGAAGTCCTATTCTGACACCTCCTCATCTGCTGAAGTCTGGAGCAGCCAATGAAAGAAACACATACCTCTGGTCTCTTCACTGAGACTTCATGAGCTTACCTTGCACTGCAGAAATAAAGACCCAAGTGTGTCAGCACACCTGTATATACTTTTGTCATACATGATTATCTCTTGTTGTGATCCCAGCTTGGCAAAGAGAATCCTTTGCAATCCATTGTTCTCTAGACTCAAAGAACTTTTTACTGGCCATTGGATGTTTTTCCAACTTCACTCAATTTCCCTCAGCATCACTTACTCTTCACTTCAAAACAATCTACCTTTTTCCTTTCTACCTCAGATGGAGAAGTGCTATACAAGCTTCTGAGTGGGTAGTGATACTTTGATTATTTTTGTGCATGTAACACACAGACACAATATCTTCCCACTTATTTAACTTACAGCCAGCTTATTCCAGTAAACCTCCACAGGAAGAACGGAAACTTTTCCTTTTGTCCTACACATGGCTATAAACAACAACAACAAAAAAACATCATTACAGTTGCTCAGTGTTTAGATTAGTTGAAGATATTCCTCATTCACAATTCTCAAGATTGAAAGGAATTTAATTTTTAAAGCATTAATTCTGGAGAAAAATTCTGGAGAGATTAAAATGATATATGATCCTGAAATATTTTTTTTTAAAAAACCATCTTTCTGAAAGACAAAGTTTTATTTTTTGCATATTTAATTTATTTATTTAGTAAACAAATTTTATGGGCACATTTTAGGTATACATTATGATCACATTCAACACTGATAATTTGTACCTGTATGTGATAGATCTTGATTCTCCTTTTTAAGACCCCATCCCCCATATGCATAAGCTTTGTTTCCAATTTTTGGTTTTTGCATCAAATTTTTTCTTTCCCTTCTTTTATTTTCCTCCCTGTTTCCCCTTTCAAATTTTATTTTCATTTGACTTGTGAGATTGGATGCTACCAGTTTATAACTGCCAGCTGGAAGATTTTTGCAGATAGTGATTAGGCAGGTATTTCTAATAAGCATATGTTGTTTTCTTGGGTTTTTTTCCCAATTATTGAATTTATTTTCTCTAAAATTGCACATATCTACTACCAAAAGTTATTTTAAGATTGCAGTAATTTGAGAACAAGGAAATTTCAAATTAGAGAAGTAAAATCAAGAGTTAGGTAAATATGTTCCCTTTTGCATAGTTCCAGAAGACAAGATTTTGATGATGTACTTTCTAAAGATTTATTGCTAGTTAATGTATCAATCACCTTCCTATAGATGCTAAAATTTAAAAAAATGACTAAGAAGAAATATATCTTTAAAAAACAATTCCTAGTTTTTTGAGGAGTCTCCAAACTGATCTCCACAGGGGTTGTACTAGTCTACAGTCCCACCAACAGTGGAGAAGGGTTCCTTCTTCTCTGCAGCCTCACCAACATTTGCTGCTGGCTGATTCTGAAATGGCAGCCATTCTATGTGGAGTGAGATGAAATCTCAGTGTTGTTTTCATCTGTATCTCTTGAATGACTAATAATGAGCATTTCTTCATATGCTTCTTAGCCGCTCTTACTTCTTCCTCTGAAAAATATCTGTTCATTTCAGAAGCCCATTTTTGAATTGGGTCTTTAAATTTGGGTGGGCTGATTTTTTTGAGCTCTTTATATATTCTAGATAGTAACCCTTTGTCTGAGGAACAGCTGGTAAAGATTTTTTCCCACATTGTTGGTTGCCTTTATGCTCTGATGGTGGTTTTCTTCGCTGTGCAGAAGCTTTTTTTTAAAAAAAAGAATAAGGTCTCATTTGTATTACTCTGCCATAAAAATGATAAGTTTGAATCATTTATACTTAAATAGACATACCTTGAGGATATCCTCATAAGTGAAATAAATAGGTCACAGATAAGTAAATATCACATCTTTTCTCTGGTGTGAGAAAATAAAGATGTAAATGAGTTCTAGACTTGTATGTTATATATTGTGAAATAGAAAATACTCAAAGTAAAATAGGGTGAAGGGGGAAAAATAAGACATTATAACAAAAAAGTAAGGAAACAAATTTTATGTATATGGGGGGGGTGGTAGGGTGGGTAGGGCTATGGGAAAAAATGAGAATTAAGTTGTGTCTTATACTGGTACAAATCCCCATTATGGAGTGAAATCATGATGCGTATATGTAACGTACCAATAAAGATTTCAATTTAAATACAAACAAACCAAAAAAAAACACACACAAAAAAAAAAACCCCAAAAAACCAATTCCTAGTCTTCAGAATTGAGAGACTTGTGCTAAAAGGCAAGGAAGAGAGTCATGGTCTATTTGGCTTCATAAGTCTATGAATATAGCTTATTTGCTAATTATATTTTTCCCTTTCACAGTATGGTACAAAGAAATTAATCGTAATTAAAGATTCTCATTTTCCTTTCTGGAAACTTTTATTAAGCTAATGTATTCTGTGATACTCAAAGTAGGTGAGAATAAATATGTTCTACCCTATTAGATTAAAAACAAAAAGATTAAAATCTGATATCAATTTTTGTGTGATTTTTTGCTGAAAAAATAGTTTTCCTAACTATACACTTTTAGAGTTAGTTTATAATATTAGAAAATTGTGTATTTTATGTCCTTGCTGTTATTATGAAGATAGATATTTTAAAAGTCTAGCTCTATTTTCAACAGTGAAATTCTGACACAAGAAATAATAAAACCTAAACATATGTATATAGCAAAACATATGGGTAGGTGGAATTTTATTTATTCATTAAAAATTATAGAGAGATGGGGGAGAAAGTGCAAGATGAAACAATGTGCAAGATATTATTTCGAATGCAAACAGTGCAGAGGTAAATAGAACAGATAACTAATCACTTATATTTTGTTGTGAGGAGACAGAAAAGACATGTAAGTAAAACAGGAAATACAGTACATGGCTGAAGTGCTATGGAGAAGATCTCTCAGGAGGGAGAATAGTGGGGGTGGGAGCGAAGGTGTTTGGCTGATTCCTAGACTGATTTTCCAGGGGGATGTACCCTGTGTGACGCAGCTTGTCATTACACTGTTACACCCCTGTATATGTTCTTTCAAGTGGCACTTAACAAATGCTGAGCCAGTGGAGAGACAGACCTGGTGTTGAAAAAAATCCTCCCTTGAACCTGATGTGCCGTCTTTTCCCACAATGCTTTATATAGGGTGTAATTTACCTTTTCCTCTGTTTGCTGGTGACCATCTACATCATCCAGCTAAAAGTAATCCGCACCAGGTTGAGCATTTTTGTTTTGTTCACTCACACACCCAAAACTCCAGTTTTTAAAGAGAATAAGATTTAGTAAATAGTCGTTGAATGGAGTAGATTGTATGATTTGATTTGCTTTAAGAGGAAAAATGTGTTGGGCCAGGGATATATAGCTCAGTGGTTCTGGTGCCTGCCTTGCAAGCACAAGGGCCTTGGTTCGATTCCCCAGTAACCACATAACAATACTGGGTGTGGAGACTCATCCCAGCAGCAATCAGTACCACATACCACAGTGCCCTGCGTGGTGGCTCACGCCTGTAATCCCAGCAATCAGGAGGCAGAGGCAGGAGGATTGCTGTGATGTGAGTTTGAGGCTGAGCTCAGGGCCAGCCTGAACTACAAAGCGAGACCCTGTCTCAAAAAAAAGTAAAAAAAAAAAAAAAGGAAGAGGAAAAATGTGGCTCTTGACTTCTAAGATATGACTTTTGTTTACTGCTTTAGTGATTCAGCTTTTTTTCAGTCAACGGCACACATTCTGACTGCTACTCAAAAAAATTCACAATTTGTGGGCTTAAGAATGCTATAAATAGGACCAGGGATTTAGCTCAGTGGTTCTGGTGCCTGTTTGCTAGCACCAGGGTCTGGGATCAATCCCCAGTAACCACAAACAACAACAATCAGCACCACATACCACAATGCTGGGTGTGGTAGCTGACACGTGTAATCCCAACCCTGTAGGTAGAGGCAGCAGGATTGCTGAGTTTCAGACTGAGTTTAGGACTAGCCTGAGCTACAAACTAAAAAAAAAGAATGGTGTAAACACTTAGGAAACTAATCCTGATGCAGTCCCAGTAACCACATACAACAATGCTGGGTGTGGAAGTTCACCAGCAATCAGTACCACATACCACAGTGCCGGTACCACAGTGCTGGGCGTCATGGCTCACACCTGTAATCCCAGCACTCTCGAGTCAGACACATGATTCCTGTGAGTTCAAGGCTGAGGTCAGGGCCAGCCTGAACTAAAAAGAAAAAAAAAAAGTGAAACATTAAATTATGTTAATTGTGTAATTATTAACTACTAATGACTCAACTTCTCCTGTGTTCTTAAGTTTGCATCTGGACAAATTATAACATTCATCAAGTTTTAGAAAAACGAAGAAAGAATGAGTCAATATAGATGAAATAACTTATTTAAGTAGATTTGATAGGTCAAAGCTAAATGTTTCCACTGGTTAAAAGGCACCAAAAATGTGGCTTTTCTTAGCTTTTAATTGAAGAAAATATTTTTGTCCTTTCTCATCCCAGACACATAACCACATGCACCAACTGTTTTGTGGTAAACAAAGTGGGAACTTCTTTTGTTATTTTAACAAAGGGTTCAGAACCCTATGAAGGTATAGTTCACACTTGAAAGCCGAAGACAGAAGATAGAAGCACTATGTGGATGCAGATTAGCTCGAGGAAATCAGAGAATAACTGTCCAATAGTAACATGTCATGGTTCATTAGGGTGTGAAAGTCAAGCGCGTAGTGTTTTCCTTCTGGGCTGTCTTAAAATACTCAGTGGTTTGCTGACAGCATTTTTGGAAACAGTTTTGTTCATTATTTATGCATGGCTATTTTATTAGATTTTAGTTTCTTAAGAGCAAAGCAATGAGATTTAAATCACAAGATACCAAAGCTGCGTGAAGTGGGAAGCAATGCTCTTAAAACAGGGTCAGTATCCATAAAACACTTTCCAGGTAGAAAGCAGTAGGCTAATTTATTTCCACTGAGAAAATTATGGTCATTGATAAGGAACCAAAAAGTCCCATTACAGTGGGGATACTTCTTCTACGTGAATTAGAATTAATTTTCATAAACTTAATTTTTCTGCCTTTTGGGGGATTTTGCAATCGATACATTACCACTAACATTTTTCAATATTTTCCTTAGAATCCTATAATAATGAGCTATAAAATAATTTTATGATGTAATAAATCAGAAAATAGTGGATAGCATTTCCTTCTGTCAGAAGTTATAATGACAACCAGGCTTTTAAAAAGCCAAAGAAGGTGTGCATTAAAATGATGCCTTCAATTTTGCTTAGAATATTTGTTAAACTTATTTTTTTAAGAAACCCTTTTTAGTGTAATGGTGAATTTATTTTTTGGAATATAAATCATCTATTGCAGATCACAGCATTATTTTATATGCCACGGAAATAGTGACAGGATTCCTTTAATACTAAATTTCAGAAAATTCTATTTATTATTGTGTGATAAATACAGCTATATATTCTAGAAACAATATATAAACATTTAAAACAGATTATTTTGCTCATTTTAAATAATAGTTACAGTAAAGTTTATAGTTTCTTTTATAGATTTCTAAGAACTACGATGAGCAGTATTTTGAGGTCTTATATATGTGTACTTCTACTGGTTCTTTGTCACATGACCACATACATTTTCTTATCTTATCACAGCTATAACTTTAAACATCACAATCCTGGCTGTCTTTGACTCTTCAAGTATGTCTGAGAGTGCTTTGCATTGAGAGGAAAAATCAAAGTAAAACCCAGCGCTTGAACTTGCTCATTTACACTCATTGGTGGCCCATGATAGTCTTTTTTATAAATCATCTCTTCAGTCCTCCTTATAATATTTGCATATGTGAGTTCCAAACTAGACTTTAACTACTCCAGACAGGATCTACGGTGTCTATTTCTCTATCCTCCCACTCTGTCTACTATGTATAAAAGCAGAGCCATTATAAGTGTTATTAGACTTACCCTCAATGCAGTAGCCAAGTAGAAACATATTCTATTTGTAAAACTAATTATTATATAACAATGTTGATAAATCATATCTTTAATTGACTATTTGTCAAGCTTTTTACTTGCTATAATAAATAATATAAGTTTATCTAGAAGTTAGATCAGAAGAGCCACACTATATTTGGTGGTGCCATAAAATAGATCACTTTAATAATTAATAAACATAAATAGTCTATGGTAAAACAATAAACTTGTATCAAATATGCACAACACTAAATTTCCAAGTAATTTGTAAGTATTTTCATTGTATTACATTCAAAATAACAGTCAAACAATGATTATCATTTTTCTGAATAATTTTCTTTCTTTATTCTGTATTTATGCAATATTATAGCAATTTATGATATTACAAGTCTTGGTAATCTTAAAGAAATGAGATAAAGTTCTTGTAATTGTATGTAGAAAATAAAATAAAGTCATTTGGCTTTTTATGCAAATAAAATATTTTTCCATAAAAATAAATTATATGTTTTATATTGAAATGTTACTTTATTAAAGAGTTTAGACATAGTTACATTCATTTTTGGAGGTGTGCTCAAGCATTCTTATTTGCTTTTCCCTCATGTATGATGAAATGAGGTATTAGCTGTTCATATGGGAGAAAAACAGCTTATTTACAGAGGTAAAGATATTATGCATGAAATAAAATTAATTAAAAAACCCAAGTGTGGTAGGAGAGATACAGAAATTCACTGAGAAAATATTGTTTGAGGCCATTGAGGTGACATGTTGACTATATCCAAAGTAGTTTGTAATGTTTATCAAATTAGCATGTTCATCACTGGCATACCAAGTCCGCTCTCATATTTAGAGTGTAGTGTTTGGACAGTTGATGGAAGCACAGCACTCGAGTCTATGACTGATCACCCACCTTTTATAAAAGAGTAAGACAAGTCAACAGCCTCCTCTGAGCATGACTTCCAGAAGCAGCACCTTTGGCACCAAGCAGCGCAGTTTCCATGTGGCAGCCAGATGGCTGAAGTCTGTTGTGCGGCACAACAAGAACACAAGCCTGATCCTTATGGCAATGATGTTTCTGAGACAAATTTGCTGGTTTGCTTAGCAAGCAGGTGAAAGACTGGGTTTCTATGCTGAACTAAGTAGGAAAGCATTGGTAGTTAACCAGGAGTAATACCTGAGTGGCAATTTAGGGATGAGTGCACTTTGGGCTGTTTCTTCTTCTTGGCCTTACTTTTCTTTCTCTTTTTCTCAGCTTTGTTTTTGCTTGCCTTCTTTTCCTTGTTTTCCTCTTTGTACCACGGTCCCCAGACTCCTCCATTGAGCCGAGGGTTACTTCTGGGATCTTTGGGAGGGTATCTGACAGGAACTGCAGTCTTGTTAAACTGGGAAAGCCTCTTCAGGAGCTTCTTCACAATGCCTGGATACCTGCTAGAGAGGTCAACCCTCTCATATGGATCAGCTGTGATGTTGAAAAGCCATACACTCTTGCCACTTGACAAGGTGATCCGCTCACTGTGCCACCTGTTGGGCCCCAGGTTGCTGAAAGATTGAGGAGGAACCCAGTCACTGTAGCCAGGGTTTCCAGTGAGAAGCTTCCAGTGCTGCACCCTGATGGCTGACTGGATGGCTGTGTTCCAGATCCCATAGCCTGCTGCCCAGGACCCATTTTTTGCTTTGGTGTAAATGGGGTCAATGTTGTGCAAAATATCCACTCGAGGTGAACGAAGGCCTTCACTGATGGTCTCCCAGACATCATAACCATCGAGTTGAGTGTCTTCATCAATCTGTCCTTCAGCCAGTGAAATCAAGGTGGGATACCAGTCGGTAATGTGCACAAGTTCCTTACACACAGTTCCTTTGTTTTTCAGAAGTGGGCTGTGCACAAAGCCAACAGCCCGGATCCCCCCTTCCCAGTATGTTCCTTTGCTACCTCGGAGAGGCCAATTGCTTCCTCCTGCAGTAGGCTGGCCACCATTATCTGAAGAGTAAATGATAATGCTGTTGTTATAGAAACCATATGCTTTCAGGGCCAGGGTCACATTGTGGATTGCTTCATCCAAGCAGGAAAGCATGGCAGCATATCTTCGACGGTTTATGTTGATAATGGATCGGTAGTGTTCAAAGTACTTCCCTGGGGCTTGGAGTGGTGAGTGGACAGCCTGGTAGGCGATATATAAAAATATGGGCTTTGTGGGGTTGTGGGAAGCTAGGATTTGCTGTACCTTCTGTGTGTACATCTGTGTGGAGTATATGCCACTGTCGTGGTCCCAGGCAGCATTGTCATTCTCATACAAGTCATAGCCACACATGCCAGGACTGTCACATTTGTAATGTGTATAGTAATCACCACTTCCCAGAAGGGAACCAAAAAAGGTATCAAACCCTCTCTTGGTGGGCATACATTCTTTTCTATAAAAGCCCAAGTGCCATTTTCCCACCATATGTGTTGAATATCCAACTTCTTTCAGCTTCTGAGGTAGGGTTGCATTGTCCAGAGGTAAGCAGTTGGGTTGTGTAGGTCTTATTATAGAGTGTTGAAGACCTGTGTGTATCTGATACCTTGAGGAAAGAATAAAAATATTGTCATGGCAGCATCATAGAGATATTGTACATAAAACAATGATTCCTGAATTACAAGTTTCTATAAACTTTACCATAAATGATGTATGACCTACCAGTATTTTCCCTCTGATTCAGAAGTTGTACTTTAATTAGCTTCAGTTTAATATCTGAAATTCATCTGAATCTAAATAAGTATTTTTGGAACTAAGGTGTTCCTATATATCTCAGTCTTTTCAAAGTCCTTATAACAGAAAAATATTCAAATAAATTTTAGTGTCTTAATAATATGACCCCAACTGACAAGATCAGAAAATGGGTATACAGAATTGGAGTGTTATTACCATTTTTTCAATTTTAGGACCTCATGTTAGTTCCTAAATCATTTCCTGAGATCATTTGTTTCATTGAACTTTTGAGTACTAAAAACATATGCAAAATTATACAATAATATCCTGGTTGATCATTAAATAGTATTTCATATTTAGTGCCTAAACTTTTACATCCATGAGGATAAGTTTCTGTCTACACTATATTTATTATTGAAAGGCCATTTTAGAGTAGATGTAGCATGTGCTAAGAATTACATTTTCCATTCATAGCAGGGAATGAGTCATTATACGCTTCTCAAAGTGTCTCCTCTATCCCTTATTTTTATTCCAATCTCTTATAATCTAATCTACTAAAACATGGTAACCTTCTTATATGTTTAGTGATTCTAATTTTTAACATTATTTCTTTTCCAAAGACATTTTTCCAAGATTTCCCCCCACCCTGGAAGTTGGTTAGTATCATATAAATGTATACATCTTTACTTGACTCTATATGTACTTGTTTTTGAAATGTTAGATATTATTGACTAGAGCTAATGTATGTTGAAAAAAATTTAAACTAAAAATATTAAAATTAAAATTGCAAAAACAATGTTGTAGAAAATTGTTACGGTAAATAAGAAAATATTCTGGGAATCAAATTATAAAGAATACTATTGAAGTCAAAAATCAAAACTTTTTCCACAGTGACTTAACTTGAAAGGCAACATGTTACACATACTTTGGCTCAATTTATTTTTAAATGTTTCAGTGAGGATACAGCAAGATTGTGAGCTCTGTAGGAGTGTCCGTGGTGGACAGTCTGGTGGTTTGTGGCAACAGCAATGCCAACTGGTTATTATTGCAAAACTACCTTCTTGTGTGCCCTGTGTATGTCACTGATCACTGGCAGTGGACTATGTTTTCATAATAATCACAGTTTGGGAATTTAAAATGTAATGAACTTCACAAGCATCATTAAGTAGCAAATTCAGAAGGCATCATTACTATCTTTGGTAATTTTTAATCCAGCTCAAAATCCCAAACATTCACTTGTGAAACCATTACTTTTATATAGGCATATGATAAATTTGTAACATCTGTCAAAGAAAACTTGGGAAGAAAACTAGTAAATCTTCCTTTTATAAGGAAAACTTATAGAAATTAATAAAGGAAGAATTTATACAGGGAAAATCTTGGGAAAGTATTTATGGGATGGCTTTTTTTTTTTTTTTCAGTCAAGGTCTTGCTTTGTAGTTCAGACTAGCCCTGAGATCACTATGTAGTGCAGGCCAGCCTGGAATTCACAGCGGTCTTCCTGCCTCTGCTTCCCAAGTGGTGAGATGACAGATGTGAGTGACCACGCCCGGCAATGTGCTATGTGGTACTGATTGCAGATTGGCATGAGTCACACCCAGCATTGTTGTATGTGGTTATTGAGGATCAAACTTGGGACCTTGCACTTGCAAGGCAGACACCAGAACTACTGAGGTAAATCCTTGGCCCAGGATGGCTTATTAACTAAATAATTATCATATGCCAAGAAAAGCACTTGCTAGAATATCTGTTCAATTCTTTGAAGGGCTAATAATTCAAACTTTTCTGATTGAAACAATCATTCTTTTCACATCAGGATAAAAGCAAAAGAAGTTAAGGCTTATGCCAAATATGAAAACCAGAAATTTCATCCACAGAATAAAAATAAAAGGAAAACATGAGGCTTCTTGCTTTTAGAATATGATATAATGTTAGCAGGTAAATGAAAGTTCAGGGTTATTAATTAACCATGTGCTTTCTGTTCTTGTTGAAAGGAGGGTAGTTTTCATATTAGAATATTTCAAACCAGCATCATAAAGGTTTAGCAATGACTCATAACAGGTGAGAAATTTTGAAGACAGTTTCTGTTTAAATAAATCTGAGCTTCGAACTGTACAAAAGGGAGTCAGAAATAGAATTTGGGGCAGAGGTTCAGCGTCCAAACTTTAGAATTAGACCTGTGCATGAACTGACTTTCCAGCTTACTGACTGTGTGACTCTGGACAGTATGTAACCTTTCTGGTCCTTAGATTCACCACCAATAAAATGAGTGTCAGAATGCATATAGGTTTACTACAGGCAGTTGTATGAGAGCAGAAAAGCTAGAGAAGATAGTAGATCGAAGAAATGAGAGGACTTTTTTCCTGTGATGATTACTCCAGAGAACAGAATTAGGTGTCATGTAACATTTGTAAATTACAGATACTTTTACAATGTATTATTGTATTTACTTTTCACTATTATACTGGGAAATTAGAGTCTTTACATTCATTTTATAGATGGGAAAATAGAGAAGTTGTATTTTCCCCCAACTTTTGCAACCTGATCCTCTGGGCTGCTAGACTAATTGCTGAACAGCAGGAATATATCTGATGTTTCTTAAGATTTTTTTTTAAAGAGTTAAAACTAATAATGTCTAAAGAACATCAAGGAACCAATGAAAGATGCCATAATTATTTGGAAGCAAATTTGTTTTAACTTTCCAATAAAAATGAAGAATATCCAAACTAGTTAGTGAGGCTTACATAGATCAGAGAGAAATTTGATTATGATTTTTTTAAAGTAGATGATTTATGAGCAGTTCAAAGAGAAAGAAAATTAGGCAGAATCAAAAAAAAAAAAAAGTCCTGTCAAGTTAGGTGTCTGAATTTCTTTTTAAAAGATCAGTATTAGGTAACTACCTTAGGAATGAGGTACTACATGAAAAATCTGCCATGAGTCTTATCTTATGAAGTAATGGAAAATCAACTGTATGGGAGATGAGAATGATAAACTTGCATTTTAATGTTGCTTTATGCAACACAGAAAATTTTCTTTTACGTGCTTTGTTCCCTCTGCCATTCTGTGAAGCAGATGTGTTCAATGAATACAAACTATTATGGTTTACATTGAAGTGTCCCCCAAAGCTCCATGCATTTAAGAGTGGGGTCCTGGGTACTGATTGGATTGAGGGGTCTGATACTCCCCAGTGAATTAGTCCACTGAAAACTGTAAAGCTGAATGTAATGTGGAGAGGTGAAGCTTAGTCAGAAAGGATGGGTCCTATTAGCATGATCTTCATCCCTTCTCCATGCCAAGACCTGTTCTTTCCTGTCATGCTACACTTCCATCCTCCTTGGCCTTGAAACCAGCCAGCAATAGACTGAAATCTCTATAAACTGTGGGACAAAAATAAACCTTGCCTCCTTCAGCTTGAGGGTGTTGGATATTGTGGCCCAGCCAAGACACTAACTAAGATGCAAACCAAAATAAAATAAGATGGTCCCAAACCCTCAGAATAATCATAGTTTGCCCAAGTATTGAAACTTGTTTCTCCAAAATCTATTCTGGATCCAGATTTTTTTGGTTTGTAGATCCTTTCACATTACCTAAGTGGCTAAATAGCTAGAACCATTTAAATTTTGGATTAAGTTTGTATTAATCTTAGATATTTATTAATTTGGTCAGTACTACTACATGCATACTAAGTAGCAAGTCCCCCTAATTCAAAGCTTTGACATCATCATGATTCCAGCAGCAATAGGGACATCTCCAAGGCAGTGCTTCTCTGAGCCCTGGCACCACATGCAGAGTACAGCTGCTGGTTCCATTTCTCCCATCTGACGTAAGAATGTCAGAAATACTCATTTTACTTCAGGAAGAAGATGGTTAATATCTAGAGAAAAATTTGCTGGTATAGTTGACTTAAGAATGACTTTTACTTGACAGCAGCAGGTAACTTGAAGACCAGTGAGACAATTATTCCTAATATGCTTCCAAATTCTACTGACTGAGGACCGTGATCTGGGAGGTAACTTCTGAATCAGCACATCAGGGCCTTTTCCTTGTCTTCAAGTCACTGATGAATGTGAACTGTGTCCTGAATATGGCAATAGAAAAAATATTTATCTTGAAGGAATAGCTAATATTAGAAGTGGCAGAATCAAGAGCTAAAGTCATTTAAATGACCTGAAATTTTTAAACATAGAAGAATAAATATAGAAAACAAGAAATGGCTTAAAGGGAAGATGTCAAAGGGATGTAGAAGTCTGAATGAAAAGGCTCTTTGGAATCAAATTCAAGATAATCTGGCATTAGAATAAATAGTGATAGTATACTCACAAGTAGCTAGTTCTGAGACCATACTGACATAACTAACTAATAAATACAGTTTGATATGAGATGGGATATTGTAAGTCTCAAATTACCTCCTCATAAAACTTATTAATTACATAGAGAAAAGAGAAATTGTACAAAAAGGAGCACAACTGACTCCAGCTTAATCAAGTTACCAAGCTCATATATTCAGTTGTGAGACAATCCAAAATTGTGTAGGATGTAAAACTGAGAAAGCAGCATAGTTTCTATGATATTTCAGCCAAAAATGTGACCCGAATTGAATCTGAAAATTTTTGTCATTCAAAGGACGCTTGAAATGAAATGAAATGAAATGTGACTGAGCTGGACATGCATGGAAAACTGGGGGAAGTTAAATGATATCACAGGATTAAATGAAAATAGTTTAATTTCCTGATTTTGAAGGCAGTTTTGTGATTCGTACAAAAAAAAAAAAAAAATCCTGGTTTGTAGGAAATAAACCACACTGAGGGCTGTGGATCTTCATGTTTGAATTAACTTTCAAAATGATTCAGGAAAAATTGTTAGTTTGCTGAAACTGTATTTTTTCTATAAAGATGAGATTGCTTCAAAATTTACATAAAATACATAAAATTAACTAAGATAAATGGAAGACATTTCAGTTTTAAAAAATCAATTGTTAACTGTTAGTTTTATATACAATCTTTTATGTAAATAGCCTTGAGAAGTTGAGAATCTTAGACCATGAATTAAATAAAACACAAAAGAAAAAAATGAGAACTATAGTATTAATTAGATAATACATTATATAAGCAATGAGCAAAGTCTCAGTATAATTTCACTCTATGCTAATGAGAACATATATGGATAATAGTATTCAATATCTTAGCCCTAGTTTATTATATTTGTTTATAAGTTAGTTTTATGTGCTTGTATTCATTTATGAACATTTTAAAACACACAAAATAAAAATTAAAAAGGATGAGATAAACGTTAATATGAATAGCATCTATAGCAATTCTTCTGGCATCCTAACAAATCATCTCTGCTGCTCCAAGGTGAAGGCACTCCACACTGGACATTATTGGGTTGTACAGAGATGAAAACTGAAACACAGAGACTGTTTAGAAAGCTCATAGCACAGCCTAGGTCAACAGATGCTGATGGCTTGGATCACCATCTAGTGGTAGTAAAAATGGAAATAAGTGGGTGGATCAAATGTATCCTTTGAATATAAAATTGATGCAGCTGAACAAATGAGAGACAAATAGAAAAATAAAAGAAAATAAAAAGATTAAGAATAACTTTCATTTTTGGAGCTTTTATTAACTTGGAGAACAGTTAACATTGTCTCTGGTTTTATTCCAGAATATAGAATTAAGGCTAATGGTAATATTTCAAGGAAGCTAACTCTAACTCACTGTCCAGAAAACTTCTTTGAAAAAGAAACAAGAAACTGTAAAACAGGATAAGTGATCTTTGTAAAAGATCTTATAAATCAAAATATATCCCTGGACTGGAAAGAAGTTCTAGATGACCTCTAAGGTTCCTTCTGGCTGTTGGAGTCCATGAGTCACAGACAACAGCCCAGAGTTTCAATGAAAGTTTCCATAAAGCCTCCAAACAGCTTTACAAAACCAAGTTGTAACATTACATTTATTAGATAAAGTAGTTTTTATGAATGCATCAATGTACATTTAGCATTTTTGCATAATGTGAAATACATTTTAAAATGTTTTGGGCATAATATATTCTAAATGCTTATATCACCTTGACTGAAATACAAAGTAAATAATTTTGAAATGTAGTAGATTCTTTTATATCCATCTGGCTTTCTATAAAGAAAATTTCATGGGAAAGTTAGTGAATTCGATATTGATGCCAAGTCTGTTAAAAGCAATAGGCATCACTGTTTCTTTCTGGCCAGTTTTAAAGAAAAATGCTAAGTGGGCCTTTTAGCTTGGCATAAAAAAATATGAAGACTTTATGATTTTTTTGTATCAATCTGTATCACTAAGTGCTGGATGTTATAGTTTATGGATTCTCATTTGTTTAAGAAAACTAGATACAATACACAGTGTTAATCTAAATACATATATTTAGTGTACTTTTCCAGGTGGAATGAACAATGAATTCTAACAGTTCTATGCAGATTCTAAAATATAAGATGGCTAGAAACTAAATAAGTGAAGTATAAATAGAATTTTTGAAGGAAAAGAAACTAATAAGAAATTGCAGTTTACAAATCAAATATTAGTAAGATATTTAAGAGTCAGAAAAATATAGCTAATTTTACATATTCTGAAAGGTATTCATTTATTCACTTCCTTCCAAAGAGACTCTTATCTCAAAGATGAATTCTATACATAGGTCTTACTTTCGTATTTTAGTTGATTATATATTCTGGAGGCAGCTCCTGCTCCAGGAAGGGTGTCACAAAAAGACTGCCTACATTTTCATCTCACAAACACATGGATGATTGAATTACACCCGGGGCACTCATCTGCGTACTGTGTGCCAGACACAGTGCTAATTTTGGTGGTCACAGAGATGACTAACATGGCACCTCTCCTCAAGGAACTCAGTCTAGTGGGAGACAAGCCAATAGAGGATTATTGGGACAGCAGAAAGTGCTGCCAGTAGACACTCATAAACTTTTATTGGGACCCATACCCGGGTCAGGCAATAGCTCCTAAGGAAACATGCTACAATCCCCAAAGTCATACACCCACGACACATCAGGCACACTCAGAAGTCTGCTTTACTAGTCTCCTAGGCAGACTGTAAAGCTGGTCAAGTAGATAGTCTAGATCAGTGGTGGCAAACTTTTGGCACTCATATCACAGTAAGCTGTTTATATTACTGAAAACTCTAAAGTTTCTCTATGACTGACCTAGATTAACTGTCTTAATATGTAGGGAGCAGGGAAAGGGGCTATAATTAGAATCTCTCAAGTTAAGTTCTAGTCTCCTGTAAGCTCCACAGCACAAGGTGACTTAATTAATAAATAGAAAATGAAGATTTCAAAAAGCAGCTGAGCTTGGGCCTGATCCATGCTACTCTGAGTTTGCCACTCTTTTTATTATGTACATCTCAAATATCAAAGAACTCAAAAGACCCTGCGTGTAGGGCGGATAATAGCAATAATCCTAGAGGAATTATGTAGATGAAGATCCTAGGGCAATTCTGCCCTGGAGCATCACAGCCTGTGGAACTACCTGAGTTCCTGTTGCTACTGGAGGTGAAGACAAGGGTCAAGTCCTCAAGTGTCTGCAGAGAGGAAAGCCCAACCCAGTGATAGTCCCAATTATGTTACAGGGTTGCTCTTGACATCAGTCGGTATTGTAAGCAGTTGAAAAAATATGGTTGCAAGCAAGAGAATATGAATCCTGATGAAGGGATGGAAAACACAATGGAGAAATGTTGGCCTTTTTAGTAAATGGTGGTGGAAAACCCAGCTATCTATATGCAAAAGATTGAATCTAGATTCATATCTCTTACTATGTACTAAACTAAAATCAAGACAGGTTGAAGATTTAAATGTTAAAACAGAAATACCTAATTGTTGGGAGATAAAATAAATACAAGTCTTGAAGTCATAGATGCAGTTAATGGAGCACCTGTTGCACAAGAAATTGTACCTAGAATCAATAAATGGGATCATATTACATTAAAAAGTTTTGCAGAGCAAAGGAGAAAACAAACAGAATAGAAGACCACCTAGAGAATAGGAAAAGATTTATTGTCAGTTATTACTCAGACAGAAGACTATTATGTAGAATATTTAAAGAAACCCCCCAAAATTAAGACTCCCCAAAATATAATAACTATCAAAAAAAATGGGTAAGTGAAATGCATAGAATTTCGCAGAAGTACAAATGGCTGACTAATATATGCATGAAAATAATGTTCAACATCATGGGCCACTAGAGAAAGTTAGAACAACATCGAGATTCCATCTTGTTCTAGAAAAAATGACTATCATCATGAAATCAAACAATAAGAAATGCTGATGAGATTGCAGAGGAAAAAGGAACATTGTTGTGTTGGTGGAAATGTAAACTAACCATTTTGGAAATTATTATGGAAATTCTTCAAAAAAAACACTAAAATTAGATTTCTATTCTACCCAGCTAACTCTCTTCTAGTTATCTTCCCAAAAGAGTTAAAGATTTCATATTACAGTGATCTATGCATTTCATATTTATGACAGCACAACTTGTAATAGCTACATCTTGGAAGTATCTTATATGCCCATCAAAAAAAAAAATGGATAAGGCCAGGGATTTAGCTCAGTGGTTCTGGCACCTGACTTGCAAGAACAAGGTCCCAGGTTCCATCCCTGGTAACCACATACAACAAAGCCAGGTGTGGTGACTCATCCCCACAGCAATCAGTATCACATACCACAATGCTGGGTGTGGTGACTCTAACCTATAATCCCAGAACCCAGGAGGCAGAGGGAAAGGATTGCTGAGTTCAAGGCTGAGTTCAGGACCATCCTGAACTACATAGGGAGACATTGTCTCAAAAGAAAAAACAAAACAAAAACAAAAACAAACAAACAAACAAACAAAAAAACAGTGGGTCCAGAGCCTACTGGCCTCTAGGCCTATGCTGGAAGTGCGCCGAGGAACTCAGTAGAACAGCAGGAAGAGCCGGGAAAGTTGCAGCCAGGATCATTTTAGCCATGGGTCTTTTTGTGGAAACCTCAGTCAGGGACATTACAGCAAAGTAGGGGCCAGAGTCTGCTTTTCTCCATGTCAAGTGCACAAGCACATGCAGGGACTCTGTATTGACTATAGAAGAACAACCCAGGAAACACTGATATTTTAAGGATCCTAAATATTAGGAGGAAAGAGACTTGCAACAAACATCACCAGACAACAAGGCAGGTACAAAGCCAAAATCAACCTCGACAACAAATACTCAGAAATGAGGAAACATTCATAGTCTCAAATACCAAGATCCTCATTCCAAGGTAACACAGAGAGAAGGGAAATAGAGAAGTTCGAAGGTCAGTCTCCAGGGTTCTCAGAAATGGTAACCAAAGCAGATCCAGCAAAATGGAAATCAGAACTGATCTCTGAGATGAAAGTAGAGATATGGGACACAGTTAACACAATGATTAATGAAGATATAGAGGAAATCAAGGAGTTGATAGAATCCAAGATAGCAAAAACAATGGAAACTTTTAAACACCTACAAGCAGAGGTCCAGGAAATCAAGAAAGAAAGTGAAAATTTACATAATAGAATGAATATGGCAGAAGACTGAATTTCAGACCAAGAATACAGGATCTCAACCAATGAACAGGAAAGGCACAATTTATGGAAAATGGCAAAGGAGAATGAGAAATCAATCTAACAACTCCTAGATGATTCAAAGAAGAACATCATAAGATTGATTAGAGTCAATGAGGAAGCAGGAGACAATACAAAAGACATTAAAAACTATTTACAGAGATAATGGCAAAAAAACTTCACAGGAAAAGGAAAAAGTATTGGACATGCAAATATATGAAGCATACATAACTCCACAAGCCCATGACATGAAAAAATCTACATGTAGGCATATAATTATGAAACTTCCAGATATCAAAAAAAAGAATGAACTACTGAAAACAGCCAGAGAAAAGACAATAATCACATACCAAGCGAAGCTCATCAGAATCACAGCAGACTTTTTAACTCAAAAACTTAATGCTAGAAGAGTCTGGAGTGAAGTGTTTCAAGCCCTAAAGGAAAATAACTTCCAACCCAGACTGATGCACCCTGCAAAACTATCCTTCAAAATTGATGGAGAAATAAGATACTTCCATGAAAAAGAACACCTGAAAAACTTCACAAATACAAAACTTAAGCACCAAGAAATTCTAAAGAATATCTTGGAGAAAAATAAGGAAAGTTACAAATCCAGAACTAACTGAATCAACCTATGGGGCCAAAGAAGAAACTGATGGGAAAAGGGCAAAAGTAGAATAACAGAGTCAAGAACAGGAAATCATGGCACTACTAAATTTGTCTATATCAGTCAAAACCATTAATGTCAATGGACTCAGTGCTCCAATTAAGAGATACAGACTGGCAGAATGGATCAAGAAGCAAGACCCTACAATGTGCTGCATACAAAAAACACACCTACTTCAGAAAGAAACGAATGCACTGAAAGTGAAGGGATGGAAAATGATAGTTCATGCGACAGAAAACAGCAAGAAAGCAGGAGTGGCAATTCTATGTACAGACAGAAAACACTTCAAAACAAACTGACAGAGAGAGATAAAGATAGACACTATTGTTTAGTACAGGGAAAAATCCAAGAGAAAGTGATAACCATCTTAAATATCTATGCTCCAAATTTTAATGCACCCAACTATATAAAACAAACATCAATGGACATGAAAAACCAGATAAACTCCAATACAGTAACAGTAGAGGACAACAATACCCCACTGTCACAAAGAGACAGATCGACTGGACAAAGAAATTAATAAGGAAATACTTGAGCTAAACCAAACTCTTCAGCAAATGGACTTAACAGATGCCTACGGAGTATTTCACCCCACAAAATCAGAATTTACATTCTTCTCAGATGCTCATGGATCATTCTCCACAATAGACTATGTGCTGGTTCATAGAATAGGTTTAAGTAAATGCAAAGGGATTAAAGTTATCGCTTGTATTCTGTTGGACCACAGTACCCTGAAATTGGAGCTGAATAGCAAAAGAAAGCCCAGGATCCTCACAAAAGCATGGAAACTGAACAGTACTCTGCTGACCAACCAATCGGTCACAAAAAAAAATTAAAGAAGAAATTGAACAGTTCTTACAACTAAACGATAACCCCAATACAACATATAGAAATTTATGGGACACAATGAAAGCAGTTTTGTGAGGAAAATTCATAGCATTGAAGGCCTACATCCAGAAAACGGAGTAAGCTCAAATAAACAATTTAATGCTGAACCTTGAGCAACTAGAAAAAGAAGAGAAGGACAAACCCAAAGCTGGCACTAAGCAAGAAATTATAAGGATCAGGGAAGAAATTAATGCAATAGAAACTAAGAGAATGGTACAAAAAATCAACAAATCAAAAAGTTGGTTCTTTGAGAGGATAAACAAAATTGATAGGCCCTTAGCCAATCTTATTAAACAAAGGAAGGAAAAAGCTCATATCTATGCTATTAGGAATGAGTACAGAGAAATTACTACTGACCCAGAGGAAATCCAGAGGATAATAAATACCTACTTTGAAAATTTATACTTTAATAAAATGAAAAATCTAGAAGAAATGGATAGATTTCTAGAAACATATGAACTTCCAAAGCTGAATTAAGAAGATATAGAAATGTTAAATATCCCAATGTCAATCTGTGAAATTGAAAATGTAATTAAAAACTTGCAAACAAAGAAAAGCCCTGGACCTGACAGTTTTACTGCCGAATTCTATAAAACTTTTAAAGAAGAGTTAGTGCCTCTACTTCTGAAACTCTTTAATGAAATTGAAAGGGAATCAGTACTACCAAACTCATTCCTGGAAGCAACCATTACCCTGATCCCAGAAGCAGAGAAAGACCCAACCAAAAAAAAAGAACTACAGCCCAATATCCTTAATGAACATCGACGAAAAATGCCTCAATCAGATACTAACAAACAGAATAGAGAATTACCAAAAGATTATACACTCTCACCAAGTTGGATTCATCCCAAGGATTCAAGGATGGTTCAACATATGTAAATCAATAAATATTATACACGATGTGAACAGACTCAAGGACAAACACCATATGGTCATCTCAATTGATGCAAAAAAAAAAAAGCGTTTGACAAAATATAACACCCATTTATTTTCAAAACCCTACAGAAGATTGGAATGAATGGTCTCTATCTCAAACTAATAAAAGCTATCTATGAGAAACCATCATCCAGCATCATACTAAATGGTCAAAAACTAAAACCTTTCACAGTAAGATCAGGTTGAAGACAAGGATGTCCTTTCTCATCACTTCTGTTCAATACAGGTCTGAAAATATTAGACACAGCAATTACGCAAGTGAAAGAAATAAAGGTAATAAAGATAGGAAAGGAAGAATTTAAGTTGTCATTATTTTCTGATGACATGATACTCTATCTAGGGGATCCTAAAAACTCAATTAAAAAACTACTGGACCTAATCACCAAATTTAGTCATGTAGCTAAATACAAGGTCAGTGTTCAACAATCAATAGCCTTTGTATACACACACAGTAAACCCACTGAGATAGAAATTGGGAAGTCAGTCCCTTTCACAATAACATTCCCAAAAATAAAATACCTAGGAATCAATCTAACAAAGGAAGTGAAAGACTTCTACTCTGAAAATTACAACACTCTTAAAAAGTAGAAGATGATATCAAAAAAATGGAAAGACATTTGCTCTTGGGTAGGAAGAACCAATATTGTCGAAATGGCTATCCTCTCACAACTACTATACAGATTCAACACAATCCCAATTGAAATCCTAACAGTATATTTCACAGATCTAGAGAAAAAAATCCGAACTTTCATCTGGAACCACAAAAGACCTAGAATAGCCAAAGCAATTCTAAGCAACAGGGACATGGTAGGGGGTATTAAGATCCCGAACCTGAAACTATTCTATAAAGCCACCGTAATAAAAACTGCACGGTACTGGAAAAGTAACAGACCCAAAGATCAACGGAGTACATTAGAAGATCGAGAAACTACTTCAGATAACTGAGCCACCTCATATTTGACAAACGAGTCAACAATCCTCAGTGGAGCAAAGATAGCCTCTTCAACAAATGGTGCTGGAAAACTGGGTTTTAACCTGCCAAAGACTAATACTAGATCTAGCTCTTTCACCATATACCAAGCTAAAATCAAAGTGGATAAGAGACCTAACTATTAAAACAGACACTCTGAACCTGCTGCAAAACCGATTAGGTAAACCTCTTGAAGACACTGACTTACGGAAAGACTTGTTGAACAAAACCTCTATTGTACAAGAATTGGCTGAAGAAATCAACACATGGGACCTCATTCTTTTAAAAAGCTTCTTCACAGCAAAGGAAACCACCAACACAGCTAAAAGGCAGCCAATACTGTGGGAAACATTGAGCTGTTCCTCAGACAAAAGGCTACTATCCAGAATTTACAAAGAGCTTAAAGAAATCAGCCCACCCAAATTTAAAGACCCAATTCAAAAATGAGCATCTGAAATGAATAGATACTTCTCAAAGGAAGAAGTAAGAGCAGCTAAGAAATATTTGAAGAAATGCTCAACATCATTAGTCATTCGAGAGATGCAGATGAAAACAACACTGAGATTTTATCTCACTCCACAAAGAACAGCTGCCATTTCAGAATTAGCTAGCAACAAATTTTGGTGAGGCTGCAGAGAAAAGGGAACCCTTCTCCACTGCTGGTGTAAATGTAGACTCATACAACGTCTGTGGGGATCAGTGTGGAGATTCCTCAAAAAGCTAGGATTGGAGGTCCCATTTGACAGGGCCATTCCTCTGCTAGTCATATACACAATGAAATTAAAAGTCATTTACAATGACACATGTACACCCATTTTTATAGCAGCTCAGTTTGTGATTGCTAAATCTTGGAAAAAACCCAAATGTCCATCAACTGGAGACTGGATAAAGAAGATGTGGTTCTTTTACAGAATGGAGTATTACTCTGCCATTAAAAATGATAAAATTGAGTCAGTCATACTCAAATGGATGTACCTTGAGGAGTCCTCATAAGCAAAATAAACAAGTCACAGATGTGTAAATATCATATCTTTTCTCTGGTATGAAAATATGAAGTTTTAAATTAGTTGTAGTATGTATAGTTGATATTGCAAAGTGGAAAATATTTAAAAGGAAAGAGTGTAAGGGTTAATAATGGGGCAGAAATGAATTTGGTAATAATAAAGAGAAAAGAAAACAAAGATTATATATAGATAGTGGGGAAAGGGAAAAAATGAGAATCAAGTTATGTCATATTCTGGTACAAATTCTTAATGTTGAATGCAATTATCATGTGTATTCATAATATACCAATAAAGATATTTTGTTAAAGGATAAAGAAAATGTGGTATTTGCACACAATAGAGTACTACTCTGCCATAAGCTTTATCCAGGAAAATGGATCTACAGATGATAATGTTAAGTAAAATAAACCAGACACACAAAAAGAAGTGTCACATAGTTTATCTTACATGAGAAACCCAAATATAAATAAAAAACAAAATAAAAGATAATTAATGAGAAAAAGGGAAACATATCTTTTGCGAAAGTGGAGGAGTTCCAAGAATGGAAGAAGAGAGCGGAGAAGGGAAATGAAAGAAAAATAATTAAGATGTATTATGTATTACCAACTTCCAATGAGGAGTGTGTGCTGCCAATATGTACTAATAAAAATAAAAAATGAGGGCTGGAGATTTAGCTCTGTGATTCTGGCATCTATCTCAAAAGCCAAGGTCCCAAGTTCAATCCCTTGGACCAAAAAATACATGTATGGAAAAATATTCTTGTGATAGCAAGAGAAGCCATGTAGGTAAAGAACTAAAGGGCAGTGAAAAGTATATTTCAATAGCAGGAGCAGAATGTTCAAATCCAAAATCTCAAGATGCTGGCTCTCCTCATCAACCATTTAGAAAATGAGCACAGAGATTCAGAAGTATCTTAATGGAAACATAGTCTACAGAGCAAGTAGGTGCAATGGCACTGCACTGCAGTATAGAACTCTACTAAGGTTTTAATGCATTATGTAAAGGTTTAAGGATGGCACAGGAGAACTTCTAAGAAGAAAATTATTCATATAGCCTTGCTTTAGAAAAATCACTCTGTAGTATGAAGAATGTACTGGAATGAAATTAGCTATACCCTAATCTAAGAAATACATCACGATAGTTAAACTAGTATTAGTGACAATGAAAATGAAATAGGGGAAGATTAGTGGTTACAAAGAGACACATTTAGTAGGTTATGAACTGTATGTGGGGAACAGTGGAGACCTTAGAACTGAACAGCATTTCTAGGCCTTTTTATTACTTTTTACTTTGAGACAAGTTCTCATTATATAACTAAATTGCCCACACCAGGCTTGAACTTGTGATCTTCCCAAAATGCCTCTGTCTCCCAGAGTGCTAGTATTAAAGGTGTGGCCAATCACAGCTGGTGAAAGATTTATTTCATTGAATTATGAAATCCACCAAGAGGATCAAGCATAAGACAAAGACGAGATCTACTTTTCTAAGCTAGAAGTATGTGTCAGATCTCTCCCCAGGAAAAGTAAAGGATGAAATAAAATAAAATTGAGACCATTAGTTTGGGTGAATTGATGAGACTCTATAAAGGCATATGGAGTCTACAGGTCAAAAAATGGAGTCAAGAAAAAAATATGTCACTTAGAAAAAAAGAAAAGTACCAGCAAAAATTGGAGGTAAAATAAGTGCCACATGAAACAGTGTTGTAGAGGAAGTCTCAAAGATTTGCCTGCATCACATAGCATAAAGAAGCCAGGAAAAGTAAGAATTGAAAAGTATCATCTGACTTTCTGATAATAAGTATATAGGGCCCTACAGATACACTTTAATAGAGTGGTATAGGAAGGAAGTTTAATGAGTTGAGATATGAATGAAAATGAACAAGTACAGATGGTGAGTAGAGACTCTTTCAAGTGTTGGGACACTAAGTGCTGACTGGAGAAGTGTTTATGACCTGATTCTAAAAGAACATCTGGTAGGCAGAGCACTGCTGTATTGCAGTGCAACCTTGGCTCAGGAACTGAATTTGCTCTATGACTCTTGGAGAAGCGGCTGTGGTCATGCTCATATCCTGATGTGGGAGAAAAATTTTGTTGAATGCTTTTGCTTATGAACTGAGTTGTGGGTGATGCAAAGTGTTTGTGAGCTGAGATATTGCTGTATTAAATTCATATAATAAAACTTTGAATTCTGATGGAGGTAGGAACTATGTTCACTGCTATATCCACATAACCTAGAAAAATACCTGGCTCATGATAGGACATCAATAAATGTTTTTTGAATTAATTACACTGTATGTGTTCATAGAGAGAAGAGAAAATTATGTAAGAATGTAAATCCAAATCTTTCACATGATTATTTTCAGGAACTGTAGAAGAGGAGTAAGTTTTATATTTATATTATATTATATTATATACATAATATATATTATATTATATATAATATTATATAATATATTATAATATATTATAAATTATATTATATTATAAATATATTATATTATATTATAAATATTTATAAATTTTTATATTTATATTTATATATATACATACACACACACACACACACACACACACATATATATATATATATAGAGAGAGAGTTATATCTTTATATAATTTAGATTTCAAAAGCTTTACTTATTCAACTTAGGCTAATAAGGAATTAATGTTATGAAGGCAACAAATTAATTTAAAATTAAAAGAGTAAATCTACCTGCCAAATTAATATTGCTCTGTTCTTACCAGCAGGTGCACTCACTAGGGAGACTAACTTTGGACAAGAAGAGAGCAATGGAATCAGCATCCTCTCAATAGCAGAGAAAATGATACCTTCACTAAAAAACAAGTAAAGTTTTAATTCCTGTCTTTAGAAAATTTTTCCTGATCAGCAGACCCTGCTCTTTGTCCTTGGAAATGCCTTGCCCTTCCATAATTTATTAACCTTTATGACATTAGAGCTTTTTCTACACTAATTACATTTTTTTTGGTCTCTATGGAAACATGGCTGCAAATCACATTTTAAGTGACTTTTTTTTTCTGGAAATAGTTTGCATCCAAAATGTAAGTTTCTTCCCCACTGAAGGGTCTTAGACTCCTGAATTTTTTTTCCCATATTCCCTTTCTGTAGTTTCTCCTCCTCTTTTCTACCTCTTTTCCTTTCCTTTCATTTTCCCCTTCTTCTCCTCTTCTGCTTTCTGTCTTCCTTCTCCTTCATAAACTATTACTTTGAAGATGCATATTTTTAAACACATAATTTAATATATGAACTGCAAACTACCAAACATTTATTATAATGAATCTTTGGCTGTTTAATTAATTGAATTTTCATTTGTAAAAAAGAGTACAATTGAAGAAACTCTAGGTGCATTTTCATTTAATGATTCTATTTTAATAAATATTACATATATATATATAATATATATTTGAAACTACATCCACACTGTCATTGAATACTTTAAGGTTACCTTTTAAAGTTTTCTTTTTGGTTTTTTAAAATTTTTATATGGTTATGTTTTTTTTAAATGTACATTTGTTTCCTTTATTTTAAACAGAAAATACCCTTACAGAAAATAGCTTAGTATTAAGTCACACTCAATGCTGTAACTATTGTCCTAGAAATAGATTGTATAAAGGAAAATACCTTAAATTGAAATCCAAGTGGCAATAGTTGGAATTTTCAAAGTAAGATATTGACTTCATAAGAAAATTTTAAATATTTTCAATTATTTTGAAAATATAATCTCCCTTATTTTCACATGAATTGCTCCATCAAGATTTATTTATTACACTAGAGAGAGGACTGCCATATTGAAGAAATACAACATTTTTTATAGTTTTGACTTTTATGAAAGAAAAATTATGAATTTTGACATTTATATTCACCAGGTGTCTTTTCTAGAAATAGCCCAACAAAAAGTTTCATTCTTTTTTTTTTTAATTTTTTAATCTTTATTGGTACCTTACATATACACATCATGATTGCACTCCATAATGGGAATTTGTACCAGTATAAGACACAACTTAATTCTCATTTTTTCCCATAGCCCTACACACCCTACCACCCCCCCATATACATAAAATTTGTTTCCTTACTTTTTTGGTACAATCTCAACATTTTCCCCCTTCTTCCTATTTTACATTGAGCATTTTCTATTTCACAATATATAGCATACAATTCTAGGACTCATTTACATCTTTATTTTCTCATACCAGAGAAAAGATGCGATATGTACCTATCTGTGCCCTATTTATTTCACTTATGAGGATATCCTCAAGGTATGTTCATTTAAGTATAAATGATTCAAACTTATAATTTTTTATGGCAGAGTAATACTCCATTCTGTAGAAAAAGTTTTATTCTTGAGAATTATTTTCTGTTAAGCATTATTAGAAAGTACCTGTCAAGTAACCATGTTGTACCTGAAATTAACCACTAACTGAGAAAGTATCTCATCAGTGTCCTAGCTATAGTCCAGGTAAAGCAGTTAATTTCAAGGAGATGATGGTATAATGGAGAAAATGAGGTAGTTTACTCAGGGATGGACAGAACTCTAATTCAGTTTATAGATTCCCTTTGTTAAGTACCCAGGTGCCGTCCTGAGGTGGGTGGGGAGAAACATAAAGGATGGTGAGAGCTGAACACACACTCTGTGGGAACTATTGTGATACATTAAATATCACAAGGAGAGAATCATTTTTATGATTTAGAGAAAGCTGGAAGGTACTACTCTGCTTATACCTCCCGACAGCTGGGCTTATTACATTTTCAGCTTATTTTTAAAAGGTATTTACAATTCTACACTATCTAGTAAATTCAGCTAAAGATAAAAAATATTACTTAGTAAAAAACTTCGTTAACTGGTTTGACTAGAACCTCAGAGATAGAGAAATTCATACAGGGTTTACTAGAATAGGATATAGCGATCTGTTAACATATTTTTCCCTAAAAGATAAATTCACAAACTTTAATGTGCCTATGACTAGGTCTTTCCATTGTATATTTTCTAAATTCTAACAGTGATAACTATGGACTGTCTTGAGTACAAGTATTGAGTTATTTTAAATAGCTTAGGATTTACTACTAAAATGGCTATATTAATAAGCAATTACTGCTGGCAAATAAAAATATAGAACAGATATTCTATTATCTGAAGTGTCGAACCTTTAAAGTACCTTTAACAGCATGAGACAATTAGAAAATGAAAATAGATTTTTCTCTAGTATTTATCAGAGCTCATCATTCCTCTGTAATATGTATCACAACATTCTCGTAGCTGCTTTAATCCTGCACTGTAATTCTCCTCACTTAAGTTTTCTTTACACAGAAAAAATATCTAAGCTATTTCCTACATCTTCTTAAGAGATTTTAGTACATTTGAAATGATTTTTAAAACCAGAAATAAAATATAAGTACACAGCAGATCTGTTGCAGGTGAAACATATTGCCTTGAAATTCCCTTGGGATAAAATTCCTCACCTCATTATCAGGATTTAGCAGTTACCCTTCATCCTTCTGGCTGCTATTCCCAAATATTAAATGTAGATACTCAGCCCCATATGAAAGCAGAGCTCATTTGTTTTCTCCCACCAAGGAACCAAAGTCCTAGTAAATCAAAAAGTACTCATTGTATATAGGCAGATTATTTCCCACAGTGGAGAGTTCACTGCTGGGGAGCTCCAGGATTGTATCTAATGTGGTTTCTTGCTGCTCTGCCTTCAAAAGGTTTGTTCTTGATGTTCAAGGGTCAGATCTACAGCCCAACATCTTGGTGATGGTCAATCATGTTTCTAGAGTGGTATGTGTAAAAGTGAGTGTATCAGTTAAAAATCAGGCTGGTTGTGACCACATTTACCTCTGGAAATTCTGTCTCCTGGCAGCAGCATGTGTCACAGAACAATCCATCATCCTAATGACAGTGAGTAAAGCTCAGAAACCAAAATGTCTGGATTTACATATGCTGCCGAAGCAAGTACCCAAAATGCTTACATTTGAATTCTGTTCGTTACAAGCTCTGCAAACTTGGGCAAGTCACTTAATCCAAACATCAGCTTTCTTTTGTAAAGGAGAAATGAACAACAGGCAACATGCTAACATCACAGTGGGAGGCATCAGATTAAATGATATAGAATACATTATCAACTGTACAAGTTTTTTCAGATGCTAATTACAAATGTTACTACATCTTCTCTCTTTTGTTCTTTGTCCAACATCTTTTGAACTTCCTCTTCTTTTTGTTCCATTGTACATGAATGAAGAAACAAAAAAAACAAATCAAAGGCAAACATGGTACCATTGCTTGGGACTAGTTAAATGGTATTTTGCCAGTTTACTTTCTTTTAATAAATAGATTGGAACTTTCCAGGGATATTCATCCATGGAGCTGTTTTCTTCTCCCTTCCACCCCTTTTTACTTGTCTAATATGTCAGTTATTTTAAATGTCCCTGGAGAAATGCAAATAAATAATTCACATTACTGTAACCCCAGAGATCCAACTTACTTTCCAATTACTGTTTATTTTAAAAAATAATAAATACTCTGAATGGAAACACAGGGTGTAAAAAGGGTAGGTGTTGAATCTAAGGACTATTCATGGCAGGCTGAGTTCTAATTCTCTATGAACAAAATCTGAATGATCCAGTGGTAGTTTGAGTTAGACAGTCCACTGTTAGTTTAGTGTATACCTTTTGCTATAATCTTCTAAAGTGGGATAAGTTTGCTTCCCAAGACTTTCTTTGGATCACTTTAATATTGTTCAGTAGTGTTTATTTTTTTAAACAGACATTGAGAATTTGTATCTGTACATCATATACCTTGATTCTTATTTTTTCCCATTCCCCTGCCACCCCCCCCATCTCTCTTGTATAGATCACTAAGGTGTATTTTATCCATCCAAAGATTTTAGGATTTTTTGAGACAGGCTCTTGTTTTGTAGTTCAGGCTGGCCCTGAGCTCAGCTTCCAACTCACATCACAGCAATCCTCCTGCCTCTGCCTCCCGAGTGCTGGGATTACAGGTGTGAGCCACCATGCCCAGCACTGTGGTATGTGGTACTGATTGCTGCTGGGCATGAGTCTCCATGCCCAGTATGGTATGTGGTTACCGAGGATCGAACCCGGGTCCTTGCACTTGCAAGACAGGCACTGGAACCACTGAGCTAAACCCCTGGCCCTATCCATCCAAAGATTTAATGGTTAAATCTGAGTTGAAAGTTTCTGTTTTTTTAAAATTGCTTACTCATAACAGAGAAGTTTTCAAACCATTATTGATATTGCATCTTTGACCTATTACTGACCACAGATTTCTCAGATCACCGCCTCCCAGGAAGCTCTCAGTGTCAAGGAGATTCCCTGTGGAAAATGTGCTGAGAGGAGCTGCATCTAGTACCCATTAGCTTTATCCTGTACTAACAAGGAGAAAAAAGCAGTGCCTCACCTCATGCCTCCTCCCAAATTCAGTATTATCGAAAACTGTTATCCCTTTGTTCTTGAACTTTTACAACCATGAAAAATAAGTATTGTTTTAGCTGCCTTTCAGAGTCTAAAACACAGGTTGTCAAAATTGATTTAATTACATTCCATAATAATATAAGTGGACACATATCTGAAAAACACAACAATCAGCTAAAACTTAGACCCTGAAGCTGTATCAATGTGGTTCATAAACATCATATTCAGAAAAAAATTGTATTAGAAACACATGCATAAAAATAGATCATGTATAACAATGTAGTCATAGGAACACTAAAGGAAAAAATGTTATTTGATCTCCTAAAGCATAATGATGCCATTTCCTGTATAATTTACCACTATATCATTAGAACTTTTACCATGACATAAGCTTAACAGTAACTATGCAATTTGATTATACATCCTTTTCATTAGGCTTATTTGACTTTGAAATTACTCTCCTAGAAAACTCTAACCTTGGACTAAAATGCCAAATTTATTTCCAGGAGCTTCTATGCTGTTGTTTTTTCACAGGCACAAAATGGGGTTAATGATAGCATTGCTTTCACTGAGGTGCCATGAAGATCAGAGAGTCAGAATTTGTGAAGTGCTTAAACACAGAAACGTAATCCAGAACGTTATGAAACTTGACTTGACATATTTTCTAGCCTACTGGCTATTGTTTGGTCTTACCTCATAGTAATAAATAACATTCTTTAAGAAACTACCACTTATCAATTGTATCAAACAAGAATATCTACAATTATCTAAAAGTACAACTCAAATAAATCTCCCCTCCACTGAACACCTCTGTGAAGCTGCAGTGTCTTCCTATGCCTCAACAGAGACAAGAACAGTAATGAGAAGTTCAGTTTTCTTCAAACAGCAGAGATGAAGAAAAGATCAGAGGAAATGACAATAGTGCTGTTCTTTTTACTACTCATACTCTGTTTTGTAGAATATATTTATGTTCATAAATATTTATATTAATATATAGGTTATTATTTGTAAATAAATAAAAAGTAAAATTTATCTGCTTTAATATCTACCATAGTATGAACCAACAGTTGCAAGTGATATAAATAAGTACTCTTCAGGACAATTACTGTTTTGTAAAAGTACAGGAGTTCTGAAGTCAAATGTTTCAGAAGTGCTGATGTCTGAAATTGCTCATAATTATTCTAAGGTTAAGTTCTCTGAGTTGATATGCTACTTAGTTCAAATAAACCAAACAGTCTTCTACTAAATTTAAATTTTTTCCCACTATCAAACCTACACAACAAATAACTTTATGAAAGAAATTGGAGTAGATAATGGGATTTAGAAGAAATATTCCAATACTGAATCAATTATTAACTTTGTAGCAGATGCAAAAATAATTTTTAAATTATGCTAGTATAAGGATTTTGATTTTGCTATAATATTTGTGTTAGTGAGGAAGTTTTCCTAAATTGTTTCCTTCAAATTCTATGGGAGGTGCTTTAGATTTTATAAAAAGTAAAAAATTAATTGAAAATATCATTTTTTACATCTGGTTTGCTCTTCAGCTAAGTATAGTCCTAGATTACAAGATGAGATTCAGCTAAGATCAAGGGTTCAGCTATAGAAAAATGTAACATATGGGCCAGGGATTTAGCTCAGTGGTTCTGGTGCCTGCCTTGCAAGTGCAAGGTCCTGATTTTGATACGCAGTAACTGTATACCAAAATGCCAGGCATGGTCACTCATGATCAACAGCAATCAGTACCACACAGAGCAATTCTAGGCATGGTGGCTCACATGTAGTCCCAGCACTCGGGAGGCAGAGGCAGCAGGACTGCTGTTAGTTCACGGCTTTCCTGGGCTACATAGTGAGCTCAGGGCCAGCCTGAACTACAAAGCGAGACCCTGTCTCAAAAAAAAAGTGACATAAGACAGTGAGCCCCTCATATGAACAGAAGCCTACAGGTCACTACTGACCTACTCAGATAAATTGAAATGAATTTTATGCAAACTAAATGTTTAGTAAAACAGTAAACCCAAACAACAGCAAAGTTACAGCATAGCCCCAGTTAATTCTCTTCTTACTACTCATATTTTCTTTCTGTCATATGTGCTTCTGCAAAAGAAGGCAAAAATATTTATATGACAGGGCTATTTAAGCTTGACATAGATTGATGTAAAGGAAATGTCTGTCTATACTATAATGTGCTAAACCAATGTCACTTCGGTAACAATGATTATATAAAGCAACCAAAGGAGGCCTGAATCTGTGGCCAGAGAACATTGTTTTTAGACCATGCTCTATCATGAACTTTCTGATTCTAAATCTAATTTTTCCTTTTGTATGAGATAGGATGGATGGATATACATGAGGGATGTGGGATTGGGAAGGGTAGTAAGTATGTTAGGGTGACAAAGAGATGGCAGAAACCCATTGTTGTGTAGCATCACCTCAGGTTTTTAGAAAGGTGAGTAATATCTCCAAGGAGCATTAAAATTTTTGTGGATAAAGAAGAGCAGAGGGAAGGCAAGCTGGAGAAACACAGAAGTGCAGTCTGAGAAAGGAAAGGAAATCCTTAGTGTCAAAATAGTTTCATTTTTAACTGGAATCGTGCTTGGAAGAGAGTGGCCCAATTAACTGAAGATTCTAGTAAGAACTAGAAATGCACTGCTGGTACAGAAGGGAAGCATTTTCTTCCATGTGCTTTATACCATGCTCCATATCATTTCAAATTCTGTTAAAAGAGAGGACAGCTTGGTATTCCTTCATATGGGTAGTTTGATATTCCTTTGTATATTTGTTGGAGTAGAACATTATAGTTAAAAGCTAGTTTTTAAAACTTAAAAAAATGAAAAACATCATTCTGCCAATGATCATAATTATTCTTTGAGTCTTAAAAAATAGTTACAGTGAGGATAAAATGGTTTTCACAGAAAACTTGTGTTGGCACAAGATGCTCAAATATCACAAAATCTTCTCCAAGACAGTATTCAGTAGTCATTAGATCTAGATGAAAATACTTAAAATATACATCCATAAAATAGGAAGAAGCATAAAAATCATCTCGTATTACTTACACCATCCTTGCTCTCTAGACACTTCATGTATTTGTGGAAACAAGTCTGAAGGTGTACTTAAACAAGTCTGAATGGTGTACTTAAAGGAATATACTAGATGACATCAGAAAAAAATTAAAAACATTAACAAAACTTCTTTTACAGGACAAAGAGCCTGGAATTGAGGAAACTCTGGGGTCATTTGGTTCTAATATATTATAAACCAGTAATTTTCATTAGTAATCAAAAGTTCTACTGAATTGTCCTAAAATGATAATTTGTTTAAAAAGAAAAAAAAATACAAAAAATCAATAGGTAGGTCTTCGTGTCTTTTTGGCAGCTGTGAGAAGAGGTGTGGCACCCGACACAAAGTCTTGGTTAAATGAGACTTTGTGAGGGACAGTTGTGAACATTGTGTTTTGAGTGCCTTCACTGAGAAACTCAAACTGGTAAACATTTTTGCACAAATCATTACATTTTAAAGAATGGAATTGTAGAATTTTTAAATAGCCACATAGCCCAGGAAACCAAAAATGTCACATTCATATCCTTGAACAATTCAATCTTTAGAAAGTACTTTAGAAAGTACACTCAAGGTTTAGAAAGTACTAAACAAGGAGGAATGGCATATACCATGATATTGGGACATTAAAGCTGACTTCTCTACATGAGACAACTGGGTGATGTATACTGCGCACATATAGATTCAGCACAGGGAGGTAGGCACAATAACATATAAAATTCTCTGAAACACACATGCACACACACACACACATACATTCACACACACATATTTTAAAATGACCACAACTGTGAAAATGTGACTGTGAACTATTGAAAAAGTTAATCTAATATATAGAGGAAACAAACAGCTTAATTAATATTAGCTCATCATTCTACGAATAATCTTTCTTGTGCTGTATTCATTAAAATAATACAGCAGAACTTTTCTTGCTTAGTTTCAAAGATACAGGCACTTGGAATTCAGCTTTTTCTTTTGGAAACTACTGAAATAAAGTATTTCCTAATTCAAATACAACATAGTATTTTATCTGTCACAATAGTCATACACAAATGACCTGGTGTACACAACCACTGAACAGTGGTGGAAGTATCCATGGAACAGCTTATGTATATGGGAGGTGGGGTTGTAGGGAGGGCAAGGGAATGGGAAAAATGAGAACCAAGATGTGTCATGTACTGATACAAATGCTCAGTGTTGAATGTGACCATAATATATGTATAAAATGTGTTAGTAAAGCCAATTTTTAAAAGTCAAGGAAAAAGCTCTGTCTCCACTTCTCTTTCCAAAGGTAATTCTGTGATGAAGTAAAATC